>CAWUFW010021564.1:0-117526 GCA_963921515.1 Calotriton arnoldi
AAGTTACGTATTGCTACACTTAGAAGAATTTCCAAGTGAAACCAGTCAATGTTAGCCTATGAAGGAAATTCAAGTTACCGGTAAGTACGGTTAAAATTACTTTTTCAGGACCAGTACTGGGCTGAAAGATGCAGCACTGAGGTCTCTCCTGATAACAGGTGAGTAAATCAGAATTCGGATTTCGGCTGATTTTAGAGGAATATTTGTATGTTTCAAAAATCAACACTTTGAAACTTTTTCAGCAAAAGCAGGCAATGATATCCTATGGAAGGAAATTCAAGTTACTGGTAAGTACGGTTAAAATTACTTTTGAGGATCAGTACTGGGCTGAAAGATGCAGCACTGAGGTCTCTCCTGATAACAGGTGAGTAAATCGGAATTCGTATTTCGGCTGATTTTAGAGGAATATTTTAAAGTTCCAAAACTCCACACTTAGAAGAATTTCCAAGTGAAACCAGTCAATGTTAGCCTATGGAAGGAAATTCAAGTTACTGGTAAGTACGGTTAAAATTACTTTTCAGGACCAGTACTGGGCTGAAAGATACAGCACTGAGGTCTCTCCTGATAACAGGTGAGTAAATCGGAATTCGTATTTTGGCTGATTTTAGAGGAATATTTGCACAATGGTGAAGGGAGGGGCGGGGCCTGAGGTGACATCTGTGCAAACGCGCCCCGTGGCGCGTTTTAAGTTGGGGGATTATGTCCCCTTGAATCATGAGGTTCCCTAGGGGCCAACTAGCCCACCATGAACCTCCAGTATGCGCCATGGGGCTGCGTTGCAGAGACGTGTAGAAGGCCACACCCCTTTTTACACCTCTCTGCAACGCAGCTCTGTGGCGCTTTCTGGATGTACCTGTTGGGCTAGTTGGCCCCAGGGACCCTCAGGATTGAAGGGGATTTAATCCCCATCTTAAAACGCGCCACGGGGCCTGTTTGCACACATGTCACATGAAGCCCCGCCCCTCCCTTCACCACTGTGCAAACGCGCCCTGTGGCGCGTTTTAAGTTGGGGGATTAAGTCCCCTTGAATCCTGAGGGTCCCTGGAGTCCAACTAGCCCACCATATACCTCCAAAAGCGCCACAGAGCTGCGTTGCAGAGAGGTGTAAAAGGGGCGTGGCCTATGTACACGTCTCTGCAAGGCAGCCCCTGGCGCATACTGGAGGTTCCTGGTGGGCTACTTGGCCCCCAGGGACCCCCAGTATTCAAGGGGAATTCGTTCCCCCTCTGCAAACGCGCCAGGGGCGCGTTTGCAGAGTACTGCAGGGAGGGGGCGGGGCCTCCGGCACGATGCCGGTCGTTTTTTTTTTTTTTTAATGGGAGGGGGCTGCGTGGCCCCCTTCCCTTGCCCACTTTTGGCCCCGGGGACCCCATCCCCCGGGGCCTGAGCATTTTTTTTTTTTAAATTTAAAAAAAAAAACGGGAAAGGGGCCGCGTGGCCCCCTTCCCTGGGCCTGTATTGGCCCCGGGGACCCCATCCCCGGGGCATGGCCTCGATTTTTTTTTTTCTTTGGAGGGGGCTGCGTGGCCCCCTCCTCAGGCCATTTAAGGCCCCGGGGACCCCATCCCCCGGGGCCGGCCTTTCCCTTATTTTTTTTTAAAAAATTTGAACTTTGGGGAGGGGGCTGCGTGGCCCCCTCCCGGGCCCCTTATGGCCCCGGGGACCCCATCCCCCGGGGCCTGGCCTCACGTTGGAGACTGTGGGGGGTCCCCAATCCCCCACAGTCCCAGCCGGCTCCCCGCCTCCTGCGGAAGCCGGCATTGCTTTCCACATGGGGAGCAGCTAACATGCTGCTCCCCATGTGGAAAGTCAGTTGGTTTGCATTTTGAAAGAGAGAGCAGGTTTCCTGCTCTCTCTTTCAAAATGCAAACAAGTTTACTATGACAGGACGGGAGCCGCGAGGCTCCCGTCCTGTCATAGCAAACAGCAGTGTCCCGGGGTAGGCACCCGGGACACTGCAGGAGCCGGCCCTGGGGGGTGGTGGTCCCCAGGGCCATCAAGGGCTCCAGGAGGGGGCCGCGCGGCCCCCTCCCATTCAGTGCACAGCCCCGGGAGGTGGTGGTCCCCGGGGCTTGGGAGTCCGTAACGGACCCCCATATTTAAATGTTTAGTGCCCCGGGGAGGTGGCGGTCCCCGGGGCATGTGGGGGGGCTGGAGCCCCCCACACAGGTTTTTAAAACAAAAACAAAAAGAAGCCCCGGGGAGGTGGCGGTCCCCGGGGCTGTGGGAGGGCTCAGAGCCCTCCCGCCATCATTTTTAAATAAAGCCCTGGGGGGTGGCGGTCCCCGGGGCTTGGGGGGCCTTAGAGGCCCCCCCTACATAAATTAAAACCCCCTCACCATGCCCCCGGGACTTGGGCCACCCGGGGGCCAATTAACATCGAAGCGCGGGAGACCGCGCTTCGATTTTTTTTTTTTCGGCAGGATCTGCGCTCCCTGAGCGCATCCTGCCGATTTAAAAAAAATATATATATATTTTTTGCCCAGGGGTCCTTGTGGGACCCCTGAGCAGACCTAGGGGTCAGGGTGTTTCTACCCTGCCCCCTTTGTGCGTTTTGCGCACTTGTTTCTGTCCCTCGGTTCTACCGAGGGACAAAATGGCTGCCAACACTTCCTGATTTGGAGTGTTGACAGCCAATTAGCATGCAGCTCGTGATCGGGAGGGTGCGCGAATCCGACGCGGCCATAGATATATATGTACTTTTACTTTTGATTTTCTCAGCAACTACTGAACGGATTTACACCATTTAGCAAAAAGGGTTCTTTCTGAACCAAGAACTACCTCTTTGCCAAATTTGGTGTAATTCCGTTCAGCAGATCGGGCTGTAGCCGTGTCTAAATTTTCCTATGGATAATTGCATGGGGAAAACGCGTTTTGGGACCCCCTTTTTCTCGGCCCCCGCTTGACGAATCCCCCGAGACTTTCAGGGTAGGAGCGGACCGGAGCGCCCACAAAGTCTGAAAATTTTGCGAAGATACGTCAACCGGCAAGAGAGTTATTTCAAATAGAATGTCGCGGATTTCCTATGGATAATAGGTTGTAACTATAACTATCTACTGGCGACCGCCAGTAGATAATATATATATATATATATATATATATATATATATATATATATATATATATATATATATATATATATATATATATATATATATTCACTGAAAAAACCATAGGTTTCAGACACGTTATAGTTAGAAATTAGCATTTAAAAAACCTTTGAAATTCACTGAAAAACCATAGGTTTCAGGCACGTTATGGTTAGAAATTTGCATTTAAAAAACCTTAGAAATTCACTGAAAAACCATAAGGTTTTAGGGACAGTTATAGTTAGTTGGACATTGCACTCGTACAAAACCCGTGAAATTCCCCCGTTATAGTTAGTTCAGGTAACTATAACTCGCGCCCCGCAATGCACTGCTGATGACGTCACATATTACATCACTCATGACATGGTCAGTGACATCACTGATGACATCACTGATGACATCTCAAATGACATCACTGATGACATCACTGATGACATCATCCAATGACTGTGTGTTTGTGTAAAGTTTAAATATGTTTAATATATATAGGGAAAGGCGTATTGAAGAATGAGTGGGTGTATAAGTGTCTGAATGGATGATTTAGTAGGTGCGTGACTGAGTCTATAAGTGAGTGATTAAACGTATCTTACTGGATGCATGGGTGAGTGACTAAACTGTGTGAATGTCTGTATCCATCTGTCTGTTGTTGTGTAAGCAGCTGCATGGGTTTCTGACTAGCTAAATGAGTGTCTATATGGGTTATGGATTGGTTCTCTGAGTATCTGTATGGGTGCCTCAGTGTTTGTGTGGGTGGGGTGAGTGTGACTCTGTGCATAGATGTGTGAGTGGGTGATTCACTGGGTGCATGGTTTCAAGAGTGCGTCTGTGATGGACTGTATGGGTGGGTGAGTGTGTGTATGGGTGTGTTAGTGATTGAATGTATATCTCAGTGGTACATGTGTGAGTAACTACATATGTGAAAGGCAGTATATATGTGTGTTGGAGTATATAAATGGCTATAAGTGAGAGTGTGTGATTGTGAGAGTGGCTATATGGATGAGTGTGTGCTTGCATCAGTGATTGCATAGGAGCGTAAGAATGTGCTAGTATATTTATGAGTAAGTGAGCTGGTGTGTATAACTGTATAGGTGAGTAAATTGGAGTGTGATTAATTATTTGCATGACTGACTAGGTGTGTGAGTACCTCTATGGATGAGTTGCGTTGTGTGAGTGTTTATATAGGTGTATGAGTGCATATGATAGTCCTGTACTGAGTGACTGTAAGTATGAGTGACTGTACGGGTGAGTGAGTAGATGTGTGTGTGTAGACCTAAGAATCAGTGAGTGGGTATGTACTTATTGGTATTGGAGTGTGTATGGTTTTGAGAATGGCAGTCTGTAATTTAGAGTGGGTGTTTCAAAACTTATATTAGGGTGTGAGAAGATGCATTAAATTCTCACATGGATGATGTCATCAGTGATGTCATCAGTGATGTCATTTGAGATGTCATCAGTGATGTCATCAGTGATGTCACTGACCATGTCATGAGTGATGTAATATGTGACGTCATCAGCAGTGCATTGCGGGAGCGCGAGTTATAGTTACCTGAACTAACTATAACGGGGAATTTCACGGGTTTTGTACGAGTGCAATGTCCAACTAACTATAACTGTCCCTAAAACCTTATGGTTTTTCAGTGAATTTCTAAGGTTTTTTAAATGCAAATTTCTAACTATAACGTGCCTGAAACCTATGGTTTTTTCAGTGAATTTCAAAGGTTTTTTAAATGCTAATTTCTAACTATAACGTGTCTGAAACCTATGGTTTTTCAGTGAATTTCAAAGGTTTTTTAAATGCTAATTCCTAACTATAACATGTCTGAAACCTACGGTTTTTTCAGTGAATTTCAAAGGTTTTGTAAATGACAATTTTTAAATGTATTAATTGTTATATTTATTTTTTCATACTGATTTACTACATTTTTAGAAACATTTTTTTTTTACATATTTTATTTTTTAAATTACATTGTAATTACATTATACATTACAAAAATACTTTCTCAGAATGAATTACTTTAGTTTAAATACTTTGCACATAGGCAATAGACTTTTAAGTACAGTAGTTACAGTTGTTGCAATGGGCAACACATTTTCAAACACAATGCAACATTCAGCTCAATGTGAATTTCTAGTTAAATGCAATTAGTTACTTTATGGATTACTTTTCTAACCACAGGACTGGATCCTAGATTCAGTCCTGGGACATCTCCTGTAAACAGTTGAGTAAAAGCGTTTTGGTTACAGTAGTGATTTTTAAGGAATATTATTGTATTTTAAAAGTTGACACTTAGAAACTTTTTCTCATAGAATCACCAATGTTATCCTATGGAAGGAAATTCACTTAGCAGGTAAAAACTGTTATTGTTACTTTTTCTTACTCAGTGTTGGATCCTGGATCCAGCACTGGTGCATCTCCTGTAAACAGTTGAAAGAATGCGTTTAAGTCATACAGGCGATTTTTAAGGAATATTTGTAGTTTGTGAAAATCGACACTTTGAAACTTTTCAGCTGAAAACCAGACAATGGATTCCTATGGAAGAAAATATAAGTTACTGGTAAGTACGGTTAAAATTACTTTTCAGGGTCAGTGCTGGGCTAAAAGATGCAGCACTGAGGTCTCTCCTGATAACAGGTGAGTAAATCGGAATTCGTATTTCGGCTGATTTTAGAGGAATATTTTAAAGTTCCAAAACTCCACACTTAGAAGAATTTCCAAGTGAAACCAGTCAATGTTAGCCTATGGAAGGAAATTAAAGTTACTGGTAAGTACGGTTAAAATTACTTTTCAGGACCAGTACTGGGCTGAAAGATACATCACTGAGGTCTCTCCTGATAACAGGTGAGTAAATCGGAATTTGTATTTCGGCTGATTTTAGAGGAATATTTGTATGTTTCAAAAATCAACACTTAGAAACTTTTTCAGCAAAAAGCAGACAATGATATCCTATGGAAGGAAATTCAAGTTACTGGTAAGTACGGTTAAAATTACTTTTGAGGATCAGTACTGGGCTGAAAGATGCAGCACTGAGGTCTCTCCTGATAACAGGTGAGTAAATCGGAATTCGTATTTCGGCTGATTTTAGAGGAATATTTTAAAGTTCCAAAACTCCAAACTTAGAAGAATTTCCAAGTGAAACCAGTCAATGTTAGCCTATGGAAGGAAATTCAAGTTACTGGTAAGTACGGTTAAAATTACTTTTCAGGACCAGTACTGGGCTGAAAGATACAAAAGGGGATGATGGACGGAACGTTTGAGCCAATCAAACACTCACCCCCAGTCAACTGATCTGGGTTTAATCCATCATCATTCTTTAGCTCACTCCACCACCCCAGTTCAGACATGGCCATATGCAAATCAGTCTGACCCTGTGCCTCATGGGAACAGTCCAGCCCGAACTGCCAAGCCATGTCTTCCCTGGACCGGAAACAAGCATCCTAGGACCGGTTTCTGGCATTCCAGCCATCATCAGCCAGGCTTGCTTGAATCCAGTGGCAAAGCGAGCAAGGGACCCACGTCTGGGCATACCCCCGCCAACTTAGGGCGAACAAAGCGATACAAAAGGGGATGATGGACGGAGCGTTTGAGCCAATCAAACACTCACCCCCAGTCAACTGATCTGGGTTTAATCCATCATCATTCTTTAGCTCACTCCACCACCCCAGTTCAGACATGGCCATATGCAAATCAGTCTGACCCTGTGCCTCATGGGAACAGTCCAGCCCGAACTGCCAAGCCATGTCTTCCCTGGACCGGAAACAAGCATCCTAGGACCGGTTTCTGGCATTCCAGCCGTCATCAGCCAGGCTTGCTTGAATCCAGTGGCAAAGTGAGCAAGGGACCCACGTCTGGGCATACCCCCGCCAACTTAGGGCGAACAAAGCGATACAAAAGGGGATGATGGACGGAACGTTTGAGCCAATCAAACACTCACTCCCAGTCAACTGATCTGGGTTTAATCCATCATCATTCTTTAGCTCACTCCACCACCCCAGTTCAGACATGGCCATATGCAAATCAGTCTGACCCTGTGCCTCATGGGAACAGTCCAGCCCGAACTGCCAAGCCATGTCTTCCCTGGACCGGAAACAAGCATCCTAGGACCGGTTTCTGGCATTCCAGCCGTCATCAGACAGGCTTGCTTGAATCCAGTGGCAAAGTGAGCAAGGGACCCACGTCTGGGCATACCCCGCCAACTTAGGGCGAACAAAGCGATACAAAAGGGGATGATGGACGGAACGTTTGAGCCAATCAAACACTCACCCCCAGTCAACTGATCTGGGTTTAATCCATCATCATTCTTTAGCTCACTCCACCACCCCAGTTCAGACATGGCCATATGCAAATCAGTCTGACCCTGTGCCTCATGGGAACAGTCCAGCCCGAACTGCCAAGCCATGTCTTCCCTGGACCGGAAACAAGCATCCTAGGACCGGTTTCTGGCATTCCAGCCGTCATCAGCCAGGCTTGCTTGAATCCAGTGGCAAAGTGAGCAAGGGACCCACGTCTGGGCATACCCCGCCAACTTAGGGCGAACAAAGCGATACAAAAGGGGATGATGGACGGAACGTTTGAGCCAAGTCATGTCTTCCCTGGACCGGAAACAAGCATCCTAGGACCGGTTTCGGGGTTTCACCCCTCTTCAGCCAGGATAGCTTGATTCCAGGGAAGACATGGCTTGGCAGTTCGGGCTGGACTGTTCCCATGAGGCACAGGGTCAGACTGATTTGCATATGGCCATGTCTGAACTGGGGTGGTGGAGTGAGCTAAAGAATGATGATGGATTAAACCCAGATCAGTTGACTGGGGGTGAGTGTTTGATTGGCTCAAACGTTCCGTCCATCATCCCCTTTTGTATTGGGCTGAAAGATACAGCACTGAGGTCTCTCCTGATAACAGGTGAGTAAATCGGAATTTGTATTTCGGCTGATTTTAGAGGAATATTTGTATGTTTCAAAAATCAACACTTAGAAACTTTTTCAGCAAAAAGCAGACAATGATATCCTATGGAAGGAAATTCAAGTTACTGGTAAGTACGGTTAAAATTACTTTTGAGGATCAGTACTGGGCTGAAAGATGCAGCACTGAGGTCTCTCCTGATAACAGGTGAGTAAATCGGAATTCGTATTTCGGCTGATTTTAGAGGAATATTTTAAAGTTCCAAAACTCCACACTTAGAAGAATTTCCAAGTGAAACCAGTCAATGTTAGCCTATGGAAGGAAATTCAAGTTACTGGTAAGTACGGTTAAAATTACTTTTCAGGACCAGTACTGGGCTGAAAGATACAGCACTGAGGTCTCTCCTGATAACAGGTGAGTAAATCGGAATTCGTATTTCGGCTGATTTTAGAGGAATATTTGTATGTTTCAAAAATCAACACTTAGAAACTTTTTCAGCAAAAAGCAGGCAATGATATCCTATGGAAGGAAATTCAAGTTACTGGTAAGTACGGTTAAAATTACTTTTCAGGATTAGTACTGGGCTGAAAGATGCAGCACTGAGGTCTCTCCTGATAACAGGTGAGTAAATCCGAATTCGTAGTTCGGCAGATTGTAGAGGAATATTTGCACAATGGTGAAGGTAGGGGGCGGGGCCTGAGGTGACATCTGTGCAAACGCGCCCCGTGGCGCGTTTTAAGTTGGGGGATTAAGTCCCCTTGAATCATGAGGGTCCCTAGGGGCCAACTAGCCCACCAGGAACCTCCAGTATGCGCCAGGGGCTGCGTTGCAGAGACGTGTAGAGAGGCCACACCCCTTTTACACCTCTCTGCAACACAGCTCTGTGGCGCTTTCTGGATGTACCTGTTGGGCTAGTTGGCCCCCAGGACCCTCAGGATTGAAGGGGATTTAATTCCCCATCTTAAAACGCGCCACGGGGCCTGTTTGCACACATGTCACCTGAAGCCCCACCCCTCCCTTCACCACTGTGCAAACGCGCCCGTGGCGCGTTTTAAGTTGGGGGATTAAGTCCCCTTGAATCCTGAGGGTTCCTGGGGCCAACTAGCCCACCATGTAGTTCCAAAGCGCCACAGAGCTGCGTTGCAGAGAGGTGTATAAAGGGGCGTGGCCTCTGTACACCTCTCTGCAACGCAGCCTGGCGCATACTGGAGGTTCCTGGTGGGCTAGTTGGCCCCAGGGACCCCAGTATTCAAGGGGAATTACTTCCCCATCTGCAAACGCGCCAGGGGCGCGTTTGCAGAGTGGTGAAGGAAGGGGCGGGGCCTGCGGGCCGATCGTTTTTTTTTTTCTCTGAAGGGGGCTGTGTGGCCCCCTTCCTTTTTCTTATTTTTGGGCCCTGGGGACCCCATCCCCCAGGGCTTTACCCCCTTTTTTTTTTTTTATTTAGTTTTTTTAATTATTTCTGGGGAGGGGGCCGCGTGGCCCCCTCCTGAGCCACTACTTGCCCCGGGGACCCCATCCCCCGGGGCCTGGCCTCTGGTTGGGGACTGTGGGGGGGTCCCCAAACCCCCCACAGTCCCGCCGGCTCCCCGTGTCCTACGGGAGCCGGCATTGCTTACACATGGGAGCAGTAACATGCTGCTCCCCGTGTGGAAAAGCAATTGTCTTTGGATATTGGAAGCGAGAGCAGGTTTCCTTCTCTCTCTTCCAATATCCAAAGCAGTTTGCAATGACAGGACGGGAGCCGCGAGGCTCCCGTCCTGTCATTGCAAACAGCAGTGTCCCGGGGGTAGGCACCCCGGGACACTGCAGGAGCCGGCCCTGGGGGGTGGCGGTCCCCAGGGCCCCAGGGCCACCACAGGCTCCAGGAGGGGGGCCGCGCGGCCCCCCTCCCCACATCAGCAAAGCCCCGGGAGGTGGTGGACCCCCATTTTAATTTGTTAGTGCCCCGGGGAGGTGGCGGTCCCCGGGGCGTGTGGGGGGGCTCGAGCCCCCCACACAGGAAAAACTAAAAAAAAAAAGATGGCCCCGGGAGGTGGTGGTCCCTGGGGCTGCGGGAGGGCTCAGAGCCCTCCCGCACCATTTTAAAAGAAAGCCCCGGGGGTGGCGGTCCCCGGGCTTGGGGGCCTTTGAGGCCCCCATACATAAATTTAACCCCCCACCATGCCCCCGGGACTTGGGCCACCCGGGGGCAAAATACAATCGAAGCGCGGGAGACCGCCCTTCGATTTTTTTTTTTTTTTCGGCAGGATTCGCGCTCCCTGAGCACATCCTGCCGATTTTTTTTTTTTTTTTTTTAAATGCTTTTTTCTGCCCAGGGGGTCCTTGTGGGACCCCTGAGCAGACCTAGAGGGTCAGGGTGTTTCTACCCTGCCCCCTTTGTGCGTTTTGCGCACTTTTTTACTGCTTTCTTGTTCCTCGGTTCTACCGAGGAACAAGATGGCTGCCAACACTTCCTGGTTTGGAGTGTTGACAGCCAATTAGCAGACAGCTCGTGATCGGGAGGGTGCGCGAATCCGACGCGGCCAAAGATATATATGTACTTTTACTTTTGATTTTCTCAGCAACTACTGAACGGATTTACACCATTTAACAAAAGGGTTCTTTCTGAACCAAGAACTACCTCTTTGCCAAATTTGGTGTAATTCCGTTCAGCAGTTCGGGCTGTAGCCGTGTCTAAAGTTTCCTATGGGAAATTGATTTTTTGACTCTTATTTTTTTAATTTCTCCACAACTACTGAACGGATTTACACCATTTAACAAAAGGGTTCTTTCTGAACCAAGAACTACCTCTTTGCCAAATTTGGTGTAATTCCGTTCAGCAGTTCGAGCTGTAGCCGTGTCTAAAGTTTCCTATGGGAAAATGAATGGGGAAAACATGTTTTGGGACCCCCCTTTTTTCTCGGCCCCCGCTTGACGAATCACCCTGAGACTTTCAGGGTAGGAGCGGACCGGAGCGGGCCATAAAGTTTGATAATATATATATATATTATCTACTGGTGGTCACCAGTAGATAGTTATAGTTAGGACCTATTTTCCATAGGAAATCCGCAACATTCTATTTGAAATAACTCTTGCGTCGGTTGACGAATCTTCGCGAAATGTTCAAACTTTGTGGCCCGCTCCGGTCCGCTGCTATCCTGAAAGTCTCGGGGTGATTCGTCAAGCGGGGCCGAGAAAAAGGGGTCCCAAAACGTGTTTTCCCCATTCATTTTCCCATAGGAAACTTTAGCCACGGCTACAGCCCGAACTGCTGAACGGAATTATACCAAATTTGGCAAAGAGGTAGTTCTTGGTTCAGAAAGAACCCTTTTTGTTAAATGGTGTAAATCCGCTCAGTAGTTGCTGAGAAAATCAAAAGTAAAAAAACATATATATCTATGGCCGCGGAGGATCCGCGCACCCTCCCGATGACCAGCTGTATGCTAATTGGCTGTCAACACTCCAAACCAGGAAGTGTTGGCAGCCATCTTGTGACTCGGTAGAACCGAGTCACAAGAAAACAATAAAAACAATCGCGCAAAACGCAAAAAGAGGGCAGGGTAGAAACACCCTGACCCCCTGCAGCCGAATCCACATTTCTTGAAGTGAGGGATGGTATGGAGAATACTAAGAGGCGTGATGTGGATTCGCCTCAAACCTGCACCACTGGCGATTTGGCTGCACTCCAGAAGCCACAAAACCCAGTTTTCCATATATATATATATATATATTTACATATATAAAATATATATATATATATGTGTATATATCCACACATATATATATATATATACACCCACACATATATATATCTACACACACATATATATGTGTGTGTATATATATATATATCTTTTTTTCCCAAAAAAATCAAATGTTAAAGATAAGTTATAGTTAGGAAAACATTACTTATGTTTGCTATACAAACCCAATTTAAACTATACAAACAGACATTCTAAAGCTATAGTTATATTTTTAAGTTATCAAATATGCATCACTTTCAAATTATTATGACATACTTGTAATTCACATTTATACTAACGCACGAACTTAACATTCATATAACTTGCACACCTCTGTACAGAGTCTTCTCACCTCAGTCGGCACACTACATTAACTATAATTCACCCCTTCTCCATGTACTACCTATACCCTTGCATATTACAGACGCTAGAGCATGTGAAATGATTGCATTAATAACAACACTTATGACATCTGAAATTATATAACGTGGCAGAACATAGTGCATGGTACAGTGGCGAGTTAAAGTTAATGTAGTGTGGTGAGTGATGTGAGAAGACTGTGTACGGACGTGCACCAGTTCTATGAATTTTAAGGTGGTGCATATGTATAAATGTGTTATAAGTATGACATATAACTATAACTTTAACCATCCATGCCTTGTGCAACTATTTGCCCACTGCACACACATATAGTTCTTTACTATCTATCCTTAATATCCTGAGAGCTACTTCCAAATTCCTAACACCCAGGTTCCTACACACAGGTGCCAGCCAAGATGTCCTAATGCTGGCATAAGCTGGACAAAGGAACATAAAATGAGCTACTGGTTCATAGGGGGAAGCACAAACTGGACAGGTTGATGATACTCGTGGCAAGAGATGCCATCTGCTGCGGAACTTGTTGACAGGGAGAATGCCATATCGGAATCACTGCTTTAATAGGTACCATAGGGGTCCTTTCTTAGTTTGAAACTATTGCTTGCATAATACATACAATGGGGTGATGTGCATAAAATCGCATGCCTCAAACAGTTTTAGACGCTAACTTTCCAAATGATGCTGTCAAATGGTAATTACAGGCACTGGGTTATATTTAAATATCACACTGCTCGATGACCGCTCGTAAACGGGTCTCAAAAAGCACTGGGGTTGCTTTTTGCAATGAGACAAGTATCTGACACCTCTTTGAAAGTTAAAGTGTCTCTAGAAGCAACATTCATCTAGAGCAGAATTTTAAACTATGGGCGGTGAACCCGCTCCGTTCATGGAGTTTGCGGAGTTTTCTGCACTCTGCGCTGTGCGGAGCTCGCGGAGTGCAGTAAACTCCACTCCACGTAGTGCAGCATAGTTTTTCCCACTCCCACTCATGAACAGTAAGTACACGAGCGCGAGGTGCCGCTCGGGTACAATTTCTACCTGAGCAGCAGGAAGACCAGCGCGAACGGCAGTATGCAATGCACTCTGCCACTTGCGGAACTCCACAGAGTTTTTTTGTCACTTCGCGGAGTTCCGTGTACTACGCCCAGGCCTGGAAATGACATGCTCTCACAAAACAAATATCAGCTTGCTATATTCCTAAAACCCTGCATGGGAAACTGACCTTGACATAAACTTTCAATTTTTTTCTCTCTTGTTTATTTTGAATGCACCTCTCCCTCCCTTCCTCTTTTTGCATGCCTCTTTTATATATAATCTACTCTAAATCGCATACCTGTCTGTCCTAATCTGTCTTTTTTTGAAGCCATATCCCTGCAACCTAACAATATCAATTAATTCCAGTAACCCTTTGCTTTTCATGTAACCCCCTCTCACGATCACACCTCAGTCAGTAACACACCACAAAGAAACTGGAGTGTGAGAAAGTGATCCTTTTTGCCCCGATCACCCCAATATTTTGACTGACGCTGGTGGCTACTGACTCTTAAAGTGCCCCGGGCTCTGCTATTCAGGACCAGGGCTAGTGCTCTGTCCTCTAAAGGTATATAGTAATTGGTATAATTTTAATTGGCAAAGACAACCTGCCTGTATGTCCCTAGTATATGATCCACTGTTGTTTTTGCATTTTTCACCCCGAGTGGGACGGGTATGCCCAGACGTGGATCCCGTGCTCTCCATGCCACTGGAATCAAGCTATCCTGGCTGAAGAGGGGTGAAACCCCGAAACCGGTCCTAGGATGCTTGTTTCCAGTCCAGGGAGGACCTGGCTTGGCAGTTCGGGCTGGACTGTTCCCAAGAGGCACAGGGTCAAGACTGATTTGCATATGGCTGGGTTCAAACTGGAATGGCATGGTGAGCAAAAATACGATGGATTTAGGCCCAGATCTCTGTACTGGGGTGAATGTATGACATTGTTCTGCATTCTGTCCATCAACTGTTGTTTTTGCATTTGTCACCCCGAGTGGGACGGGTATGCCCAGACGTGGGTCCCGTGCTCTCCATGCCACTGGAATCAAGCTATCCTGGCTGAAGAGGGGTGAAACCCCGAAACCGGTCCTAGGATGCTTGTTTCCAGTCCAGGGAGGACCTGGCTTGGCAGTTCGAGCTGGACTGTTCCCAAGAGGCACAGGGTCAAGACTGATTTGCATATGGCTGGGTTCATACTGGAATGGCATGGTGAGCAAAAAAACGATGGATTTAGGCCCAGATCTCTGTACTGGGGTGAATGTATGACATTATTCTGCATTCTGTCCATCAACTGTTGTCTTTGCATTTGTCGCCCCGAGTGGGACAGGTATGCCCAGACGTGGGTCCCGTGCTCTCCATGCCACTGGAATCAAGCTATCCTGGCTGAAGAGGGGTGAAACCCCGAAACCGGTCCTAGGATGCTTGTTTCCAGTCCAGCGAGGACCTGACTTGGCAGTTCGGGCTGGACTGTTCCCAAGAGGCACAGGGTCAAGACTGATTTGCATATGGCTGGGTTCAAACTGGAATGGCATGGTGAGTAAAAAAACGATGGATTTAGGCCAAGATCTCTGTACTGGGGTGAATGTATGACATTGCTCTGCATTCTGTCCATCAACTGTTGTTTTTGCCTAGTATATGATATGGCATGTAGGTTTGGAGACCCCAGTGGACTTAATGCACTGGTGTGCACTGGTGTGCGCTGGTGTCGTGTCAGGTGTCATGTTAAAGCCAGGCCTGCCTTGAAGGCTGGGTTTAAAATAAAACCATGCCCAAATTGGACTTTGGGATTAAAAGTACTTCTGAAGCCCAAAACTACCTTTTTATTACAATTAAGTCATCCCTAAAGTCTGCCCGAGGTACCCCAAGGGTAGGGTGCATTATTATAAAAAGCAGGAACAATGTAAAATATGTTTTATATGCCCTTGCATGGAAAAACAATCAAAGTCGTTTTTCCCTATTGTAGTGCTGCTAGCCCCATAGGCTAACATGGGAAGGCTTTAGTGAACCTAATAAAGTCTAACTTATGATTGGAGCTAGCTAGGGATTTCATTCAAAGTCTCAAAACAATGGTTACAATAACTACAACAACTTGCCACGGTCGGATTTATTATAACTATTACAGCAAAGTAGTTTTAGAACTTACTATCCTGAAGTTACCTAAAGCAGCCCTGTAGAAGGCTCTTCTGATTGGTCAGCCTTTTACAGCCGG
Organism: Calotriton arnoldi; assembly: GCA_963921515.1. Lineage (NCBI taxonomy): Eukaryota > Metazoa > Chordata > Amphibia > Caudata > Salamandridae > Calotriton > Calotriton arnoldi. The sequence goes on from CAWUFW010021564.1 coordinate 15,325, forward strand.
AGCCAAGCAACTAACTGAGTATGTGTGAAGAGGCCTGGGGCTTCAACAATACAGCCATTTGGTGGGAAGAGATATACTTCCTGGAGAAGCCAGGGAGAGGACGAGGGTGGGTAGATAAGCTGGACTTCAATAGCAGGAGAACAGATGTCATGGGACCCAGGCCAGCCCCCACCTCTTTGATTCCCAGCCAGATAAGAGCCCCCTAAATAGATTAGGAGAGGGGCTAGACGAGGAGTGTAATCAGATGTTAGCCAGGCCTCTGGTTTGGGTTATACAGACACATACACCAAGGCATAGAATTTCTCCATTTAGATTTTTGTGAGAACAGTGCATTCTGGGTCAAACATATGCCACACTTAAAGGAAGTGGTCATAGCAGAGGGAGGTAGCTTTACCCCTATTGGTTGAAGTGTCCCCTCTGCCTGCCACCACAGAATAGAGGATAAATATGGGAGAGCAGCAGGAGCTCCTCAGATCACTGACTGGAACTTCAGAAGAAGGACTGCCTGCTGGACCCTTCGACTGCACCACAGAAGGCTTGCACCTGCTGCAGTCACAAGGCTACACAAAGAAAGAACTGTGCCTGACTCACAGTAGAAGGAGTGGACTCCATGATCAAAAACAGGTACAACACATCCAGAAGAAGTCTCCTACCAAGTTAAAGAGAGCATCACCCCAGCTGACCAGTTGCAACTGGATTTTTCGTGGACTATGCAGGTGCATTGTGAGAAATTGAGGCCTAGCCCCCAAGAGGCAATCCAGAGGCTCTGAACCCTGGGCTGGTGCTACTGGACCCTTGTTTTCCACAAAGGAACTCAGAACCAACAGGATCTCAAAGTTTGGAAACTTGCTGCAAAGTTTTTTGCAGAAATGCTCCAGGAGGAGACCGGCGCGACGTTGAGAGTCAAGCCACCGCCGTCGACTCGCAAATCGACCTGACCTTGTAGGTTTGTCCTGCTGAAAGCTTCGGAGCTCCTCGCTATCAAGGACAAAGACTTCAAAAGGCTCACTGAGGTATTGCGCTGCAGCAGGCCGCCGTCGTCGAATCGGACGCTGGATCAGAGGAACCAGAGGACTCGTCTTCGACAGAAAAAACTCCAAGAAAAAGACTTTTTGGTGTTATTTTAAAGATAAAAAATATTCTCTATTTTTATTAATTGGTGTTGGATTTTTATTGTGTTGTGTCCTTTGCTTATTTACTGTTTTTGTGGTATCAAATGCTTTACAGATATCTGTCTCCTACGTTAAGCCTGATTGCTCGTTTGCTAAGTTACCAAGGATTGAGCAAGGATTAATTCACTGAGACTTGACTGGAACTATTAGTGATTGGGCTATTATTACTAGCTTAAGGTGAATACCTCCACCTTCTAATAGTTCACTTTATTACTGAGAAAATGCATGGAATGGTATGTTCAAGAGCACAAGACAAATCCTAATAACCAACGGACTGACCACTCTGGTTTTTAGCTCTTGGGTAGTGCACTATTCACCATAAATCACTTTAATGCCTTATCATGGGCAGTAGGTGCTATGTAAATGCAGTTTCAATACAATTTCAATTAGTGACATCGCACACACTTGTTACTGAGGCAGCCCAAAAGAGAACACTGGGCCACCTCATTCTGGAATTTGTCAGTGGCAAGAAGGAAACTAGTACTGACAAACACCCTTCAACCACCCTCACAATATAAAGAAGTTTGTCACCCATTAATGGACAAAAGAGGTGGTAAACCTCCACTGGTATGGGGGCCCCTTATCTGCCAAGATGGTACATATTTCATAAGGGAATTCTAATGGCACCCTTTCATGATTTATGCATATGTCAATAGGGCAGCAAAGGGGTTGAAAGATTTTTCCCCACACAAATTGAATAAAATATTTAATCCCCCACACCCCTGCAAGAGTTTTTCATTCAATTAATTACAGAATAGTTTTCTTCACTTCGAGTGAGCAAATGAGACTCAAAGGCTATTATTCTTTCCTTACTTTTACCGTCGCTTTGTGGTACTACTGCTGCATTACCTTGACTAGTAGAGTCTGTTGTAAAAAGGCTGTCGCTTTGGGATCAAAGCCTTGTAATCTCCTTTCTCAACAGATTCTGTTCCTTATATTTAGCCTATTTTTCCCATAACCGTTGCAACTTTTAGATTTTGTCTTCAAAGTTATTGACATAGATTGCGTAGATCATAGGCAACCTTAAAATTGACCTCAATTTTTATTTGATTTGCAGAACAATGCTTCTGTATGGATGGATGTCAAAAAAGACATTTTCTTAAATTGAAAACAGCATACAGGCTTTATAAAGGCAGTAAGTTCTCTACTTTTCAAATGTTGTATTACTTGACGGTATGAAGACGACTGATCAATACTGGTGAACCAATGTACATCCCTAACCAATGCCAAAGTGTCAGTTGTTTTATTATTCTTATTATTAGCAACTTATAATGCGCACAGCTACCTCGGAGGGTTTCCCGGCGCAAGGCAGTCGCAAATCTACTATCCCAACAATGCAGATTCAGAATAGCCAAGTCTTCAGAATCTTGCGGAAAGTGAGGAATGACTCACAATTCCTTAGATTTTGGAAAGGTAAACCTCGCCACAATTATTTTTTTATTAAATTCTTTGCGATCTACACCCAATCTAATCTTACCATGGGCATGTTTTGCTATCATCTAGGTGGTCAACCGCTTTTAAGACACTATTGGTTCGATGATGTTATCATCTTACACCCTACGTATCTCCTGGCTGGCCTTATAGGAATATACTTTGTGTATCTTTGTCGTGGTATTTTTGTTTATTTTTATATAGTGCATATATCCTTTCAGTTTACCAACTTTTCTATGGAAATCTCTAGGAAATTCACTCAAAATTGTTTCCTTTACTTCTTCACCAGGATCTACGATCAACACTTATTCAACAATATTGGGATCAAGCATTATGTCAAGATCTTTTTGGCCTTTTCTCTGTAAAACTGGAGGTGCTTTCTAAGCTATATACACGTGGCTTTGTGATTCTTAAATCTAAGCTTAAATGTGCCATTGCACAACATATTTATAACTTCTCCAGAATACCCTTCCAGATTTATATTGGTTGAATATAAAAAATATATGTTCTTTTTTTACCTACTTCTCCAAATTTCTTCTTCAATTATAGTTATGGTGACCCCGAATGAGCTACAATTCTATTTCAACACCTCCTCTGGTCATTCTTTACACAGTTTTCTTAAATCTCTTTGAAGTAAAATGGGACTATCACTATTACTGGTACTCACATTTGTCTTGTTTTCAATTGATTTAACACTTCTTTTGATTTTTTTCTACAAACCTTAGCAAAATGCCTCCAAACTTCATATTTTATGCACTTTTGCTTTGGTAGATAACTATTATTAAAGGTCATGCGGTTTCCATTACTGCACCTATGGCTGTCAATATTTTCTTTTTCTGTTATTTTTCACTATTCATAGTTTTATGCCTATATAACTTTGCCAACAATGGGGGATATTCTCAAGAACGTGCGATAATCATCGCCAAAATAGGCTAACACAAGTTTTCATATCGCCGTCTATCGCGGGAAAATAACTCCGTGTTAACGTGGCATTCTCAACATGGCGGTAACATGCGATAGTACCCCAATAATGTGGCAAATGTCCGCGATAACATTACCGGGACGGCGATAAAAATCTCAACCCGAACGTGAAAAAAGTTGCCATGTGCCCAACCGCGATAAAAAATCCAGCGATAAGCAGCGCCAGGCCTGCAAGTCCCACAAGTCAGGCTGCAAAAAACACAATAAAAGCGGCAACACAAAACACAAACAAAACACAAACAACTGCGAAGCACCATGGAGGTAGCCGGAGCAAGCACAGAGGACAACCAGAACCCCACAAGCCCCACGGAGGACCAGCCTGGGACCTCGGGGTCAGGGAAGGTCAAGGAGAAGAAGAAGAGGAAGACACGGTTCAGTCCACAGGAAAACAGGATCCTGATCACGGAGGTGATAGAACACCATCAACAACTGTTCGTCACCTCCACTGTGTCATTAGCAACAAAACATGGAATATGGCAGTCCATCCTGGACAAGGCGAATGCAGTCGGAGTGCTGAGGAGGACAATGGACGAGGTCAAGAGGCGCTGGAATGATGTGAAGCGCAAGACCAAGCCAAAACTCGCAGACATCCAGAAGGCAGCAATGCAGACTGGAGGTGGGAGTCCAGCGCCACAGGAGGAGCTGGATGAGATGGAGGAAATGGTGACCACAGTCATCAGTGGGGAGATGGTGGCAGGAGTTGGGGGACCAGACACTGCTCAACATGACCCGACACAACAGCAACAGGGTGAGTAACCACCAGGGACTGGGGGGACGGGGGAGATGGGCACAATGGCACACATGCACAATTAAGTAGAGCACATCTGCGGACAAACCATGGCCAAGAGTCACAACTCCAACCAAGAGCCCAATTTACCCAAGTCTGCAACATCACAGCACTGCATAAGCACAGAAGTGAAAGGCACACCGCCTGAAAGGGATAAGGGCCAGCCAAATCAGAGCTGAAGGGGCACCTCACCTACAATGCAGCACACACACATAAGATCCAGAGCACCGCAACATTTACAACAATGTTGAACAAACAGCAAAACCAGCACAACAGAACAGAGGACACAACTGCTGCCGCTTGTGTGTGGAAAATGGCCATTCGCAAGTGGCATAGCAGGAAACTGTGAGATGATAATGTATTAGTACAACCCCACATCCCTGATGGTGTAGTAATGCATGTATGGCCATGACCCAGATAGGCAGTGAGACACACATTGTCATACAAATCAACACTCATCACAGTTGAATACAAGTGAAGGTGCGTAGACTTTATTAGCATATGCGTGTCAGTACGGCCAAGATAAGTGCCACAACATGCAGACCAATGCAGCAGTATGTCAGAACGTGGAACGTTGCCAAGCGCCGCTGTCCACTCCGGGGGAGTGCCGCACCATTCACAGGTGTGTGTTTACCTGCGTTGTTGTCCGCTCATGTATTCGGAGTCCAGGCGAATGCAGCCATGTCCACTGTTGTCGTGGGAGATGTGACCAGAACCCCAAGTTCCAACAAGGTGTCGGGACATGTGCAATGTGTTCCAAACTGTAGTGTCTGCAGGTACGTAGTTACACGTCCATGAAAGCTAGTGCAGCTTCGTAGGCAATCATTTCCAACATGAGGTCGTTGTCGACTTCATCGAACAGGACAGCGAGGCTAACCATTAGCAGGTCCGGACAGATGTGCTGCGTCCACCCCCTTTCACCAATTACAGCCCAATAGGGGAGCGGCTCAATTTGGTCACTGCACAGGAGGAGTTCTGAAATCTCCAAGGTCCAGCTGCCAGCATGCATGCCAAGTATCCAGGCATCCTATAGACGGGTGTCACGGTGACACTCATGGTCGTGGGCCAACAGGGGGGCACACACATGTCGAAATCCAGTTCGGCTACCGTCCTGTTGGATAGGCAGACATCCATGGACCACTCGAATATGCACGAGCGACAATGCAACACAGGCTGCACGCAGGTGACGTTGGCAAGGCGGAAGCTTAGCCGGTAACTGATCCACAGCACTACCAATGGCAGTGCCCCCAGTAAATGCAGCATACGTGCACGGTACAGTTCCACGTGACAGGGGTTGTGCATGTGTCCGGGATGGTCTGCCATTGCGTTAGTGGCTCTGGTTGAAGCGGCACTGTTCTGACCTGCGCCAGTTCTGTGGATGAAATGCCACAGCTCGGATCAATGAGTTGTTGAAGTGTGCAACGGTTGTACGCCTGGGATGGTGTGGGAGTAATTGTGAAGGCCATTCCATGCAAGATAACTCCGAGCAAGGACTTCTGTGTGTGGGGTGTGTAGACGTTGGTCTGTCGTCGGGCTGTGCGTAGTGTGGGAGTCGTCCTCAACTGCTATCATATCTGTCAGGGGGTGCCGGGCACATGCAATTCCGAGGTCGGATGTGCAGATGTGCTTCCGCCTGATAGTTCAGACAAAGGAGCTTTCATCCCTAATGTCAGTTTGTCATCTGCTTGCATTCATGAAGTGTGATGTGGCTTGTTGGGTGTGGGGTGGGATGTGTGCGACTTTGGGATTCATGTTTGACATGACTTGCATGTGGCAAATGAGCGGCATCACTGTGTGTTACGTTGCCTCACAACTGCTCCTCCCTCCCCCGAGCCTATTTACTTGTGTGCACTGCGCGGTTGCATCACTTGCACTCCAACGGCACACCATTGTCATGCCTGTCTGCGCATGTCCACAAGCCTGACAACGACACTGTGATGTTGGCCATTGAAGGTGGGCGGCCACATGAGTGTAGGCCTATGGTAAGGATAGTGCGGACACAGATGTAGAGTGCATGCCTGGCTGAACTTGCGCTGCGACTAAGGCTAGGCATTTGGCTCATGCTGCGGCAATGCAGGTACACACAACACTTGGCATGTATGAGCCAAGACCCCGAGCGATCTTGTGCTCCTTCATTTCTCCGTTCGCGCGAGACTGACCTCCGGGTGCATGCTACATTGCAACATTGTCACTTGCGGGCCAGGTGGCGCAGACACTACAACAGAGACACACGGATTGGTGACTTCCTTGTCCAGGCCATAACTGACCAATGCCATGAGCCCCGGGCCAATTCTACACACCCCTGTGCTGGACGGGCGTACCCCAGCCCAGCCCACTCCGCTTACGCTTACAGGGGGGGACGACAAAGCTACATGTCCAAGGTCTTACCCACTGCCTGAGGTGGCATGCTTGCGTCCGCTGTCCACAGCATGATGTGATGTGCTAGGGCCAGGGGCCATCACGCATACATAATGACCACACGGACACACTTAGATAGATAGTGGAACTGGCTGCGGGAACGTGCGCCCGGCCCCTTTTTATTACCAGGGTCACATGTCCAGTGACGCCTGTGCTGGATGGGTGTGGGGTGAGTGTAAGCCAGCCCTCAGGCAGTGGTTGGTGCTGGCAACAACTAGAACAGTGATCATCGGATCACACACACAGAGTCACTCATGAAGGGTCCATGACTTGCAGTGGACTGAGGTAGGGGCACCAGAACTGGACTCACACACATATGATTACATCATAAAGGGTCCATGACTTGCAGTGCACTGAGGTAGGGGCACCAGAACTGGACTCACACACATATGATTACATCATAAATAAGGCTCCCTGTTTTCCGTTTTTACGGATTTTTACATATAAATACAGACAGAAAACAATGGGTTTTCTGTCTGCATTTATTTTTAAAAGTGTATAAATACAGAAAGTGTGCTTCTTTTAAGTGACTCTTTGTGCTGTCTTTTATTAATTATAGCCCAACAGCTGAGCAGATGGACAGCATGGAAAATTAAAAAACAGGATGAAATTTCTTTAAATAACAGCATGTGTCAACATACATGTGTGGTATAATGCTAATATTTGCCAGTGGATGTACTGCTATGTAATATTTGGCAACTTAAATAGCTAAAACACGACAGACATCAAAGTATGAGTGTGCGTCTATCATTTAAATAAATATGGAAATGTACAGTTTTACAACACATTTATATGCAAAACACAAAATAAATATGGATAAATACAGAAAAAATGGCCAAAAAATAAATATGGATAAATACAGACGGAAATGTTATAAAAATAAATACCATAAAACCGGGAGCCCTAATCATAAAGGGTCCATGACTTGCAGTGCACTGAGGTAGGGGCACCAGAACTGGACTCACACACATATGATTACATCATAAAGGGTCCATGACTTGAGCTACACTGAGTTTGTGGCACCGGAAGCGCTTGGCGGGTGCGCGGCCTGCGCTGATGCATCGTCCGGGCGGGCCGCCCTGGAAGCAATGTCTGTTGCCTACTGGACTGCGCCATGAACAAATGAAGACTCAATTTGAATTGTGAGCCCTGCTGACCGCAGTGTAGGCCGGAGGCAGCGGTCAGAAAGGGCCCACAGCCACGTGACGATGACTTGTGGTGCACTGAGTTAGTGGCACCTGGAGCGCTCGGCGGGTGCGCGGCATGCGCTGATGCGTAGTCCGGGCGGGCCGCCCTGGAAGCAATGTCTGTTGCCTACTGGACTCTGCCATAAATGAATCAAGACTCAATTTGAATTGTGAGCCCTGCTGACCGCAGTGTGGGCCGGAGGCAGCGGTCAGAAAGGGCCCACGGCCACGTGGCGTCGACTTGTGTTGCACAGGGTCAGTGGCACCTGGAGCGCTCAGCAGGTGCACAGCCAACGATGATTCGTCGTCCGGGCGGGCCGCACTGGGAGCAATCTTTTTTTGCCTACTGAATTCTGCCTCAATATTGCCACGTGGCGTCGACTTGTGTTGCACAGGGTCAGTGGCACCTGGAGCACTCAGCAGGTGCACAGCCAATGATGATGCGTCGTCCGGGCGGGCCGCACTGGGAGCAATGTTTCTTTGCCTACTGAAATCTGCCTCAATATTGCCACGTGGCCTTCGACTTGTGTTGCACAGGGTCAGTGGCACCTGGAGCGCTCAGCAGGTGCACAGCCAACGATGATGCATCGTCCGGGCGGGCCGCACTGGGGGCAATGTCTGTTGACTAGTGGTTTCCTCCATTAACAGAAATGTGGCACGATTTGAATTGTGGGACCTGCTGACCGCAGTGTAGGACTAAGGCAGTATCCAGCGCACACATGACTCTGTGTTGCTGTGCCGCTGGATGCGCTGGGGGCCTGTGTCGCGGAGTCTGTAGGTCACGGCGGCGGACTCGTGGCAGGGTGTGGTGCGCCGCCCTGGCAGACGCGTTGCCCGTCACGGAAGAGAACCACGCCGGCCCAGCCCACTGCGCTTACGCTTACAGGGGGGACGGCACAGCTACATGTCCAAGGTCTTCCCCACTGCCTGAGGTAACATGTTTGCGTCCACTGTCCACAACACTACAAACCCCAGCAGTATATGTCCACATGGACATGTCTGTGCTCTGCATTCTGTGGTCTGTCCAGCACATCACCGCCACACTTGGCATTGTGTACATTCTTCTTCATGGGTGAGTTGCCTCCTTCATACATACTTGGTTCCCACCTCTCCCCACATTCTGCACTTGTGTGGCTGAGGGGCCATGCCGTTTTCGGAAGGTCCGCTGTCTTGTCCTACGCTGCCTCGGTGGTAGTCCGGGGGGGTATGGGAGGGGGATCCTGGGGGTGGTGGCAGTGGGTGTTGTGGCCCTCTTGGGTCTCCGAGCTGCATGTTCATTGGCTCCATGGCATCTGTGGGTCTTCAGATGTGGCTCTGGGCTGGGCTCCCTTTCATACTGCAAGTAGTCATCCTGCTTAGCACCAGCAGAAGGCAGGTGTTAAATCCCTGCAGCTAACGCGCCTTATCGCCTGTTCTTGGTTCGCATCGCAGATCTGACTGGTCGTTGAGAATCGCGCGAAGTGGTGTTTTTGTGTGTTTTTGCACGGGAACGCCTACTCTGCATATCATTAGTGTTAGTTGTCGCACTCATCCGTGGCGATGATTTTTGCGGCAGCTATCGCAGGGAAACTGGCGATGCCGGCAGTTTGCACCAGCTTGTGAATAGGGCGGAAAATCTATCGCCACTTTTGCAGCGCTAAAGTGCCGATAAATCGGCGATGAGTCCTTGAGAATATGCCCCAATGTCTTTTTCTTCATCATTACCTTCAGATTTGTGGCATTTGTACAGCTCCATAATAGCTCAGACGTACGTACAAATGGCATCATGTTTTCCAATGATGCCTCCAGATTCACCCATAATCTTTCTTGCCACTCTGCAAGACTTGCGTCTATAGCATTTCGATCTGTAGTAACCGTCATGGTGAGTCCCAAATTTGCAAGTCAATAAAAGGAAAACTGAACAAAATATGTGATCATTAACACAGCCACAGCTATTTTTAGCAGGGATTTTGGAATTGCCCATGATCTGAGCACAGAAAGTCAGTTTGAGTGAAACACACTGCATTCCTGAAGTGGTGGTTTGTGTAAAACAACTGTTGCATCAAATTGTTATTGGATTGTTTACTTCGAAATTCTTAATTTCTGAACCAAGTATTGACTGTTTTTGACCATCCAAAATGGCCACCACATTGTTTTGACAATGATGCGACTTTCATAGTTGCTTGTGGAGTATGTTGCAAAGACAAATAGTAGAAGATGCACTTCACAGTAGCAAGGTGGTTCTGGACGAATGCAGCATGGAAATGTGGCTGCAGGAGGTTCATGGCAAGTGGGCAGTGCTTGAGAATTCAAACACCAGAACCGTTGGTTAACCTTGTTTGATGGTGAGCCAATGTCAATTAGATGAAAATGTTTAAAAATATATGTGGCCCTCGAGCTGGAGATGCGTAAGTACATCTTTATCAAACCAGTGCTAACCTTGTCCATCGACTGCAAATATTCGATCCAGTCGAATCACATCCGTGCTGTTCTCTGCTATTTCTGTAATGAAGAAGACCACACCGTAGCAAAGTAAATTGCAATTTTATTGGCATAAGCCAAAGAAACCCCAGCTCTGTGATAGGTCTCTCAATAACAGCATCTAGACGCCTCTAGCTTGCCAAACATCCAATTCTAGGAACCTTCAGTACACAATTCTGCTATTCAATTATTTATATCATGTAAGCAAGCAATCAAACGCTACAAGCTGCTATTTCCCGAATGCGTAATTTTACATCGTGTACTACTCCACACTACAAAAAGGCAGACTAACGTGCAAATGTTTTTTTTTTTTTAATTGTCTTTACAGGAAATGCAGAAACGCATTCCCCTACATCCCCGCGAAGTTTGAGAGTGATTCATTCCAGTTCCCGGCCTGAAAGGAGAGTTACTCCAGCCCTCTGCATGAGTAAACCTCTAATTGTCTCCGATGAGATAGAAGTTTGTTCACAAACCTACAAGGCAAACCATGTTCTGCATCGCCCACTCCACACCCCTTGCGTGCGGTTGGCTCACTTGTGCATAGAATTCCGCAGTAGTACATTGATTTTTGACCCTATTTTCTGAATACCTGGCAACGGTAAATCCTTCTATTTATGCACATAATGAACATGATTTGCGAGCACAAATGACTTTGTGTATTAGGCCCAAAATGTATGCTGAAACCCCATCACAAACCAGTTTGATAATATTCCCATCAGCACGATTCTTCCCTGAAGCGAGCATTAGAAAACCAGTGTCATCTTACTATATTCTGTACTGTGAGGTAGAACATTAAAATGCAGTGAAACTAACCTTCTGTAAAAATGTGCATGAACTTCAAAGTACATTTTATGGTATTTTAATCCATGACCAGAAGCAGCACATACAGAACAAGAATTTGAAACAAAATGTGTCTCCTACTGTAGCTCTGATTAGAGTTGACTTACATTCAGGGTATAGTTTTCTCTGAGTTCTAGCTCTAGGGCAAACAATCACTTGCTGATCACCAAGGAGAACATGGAATATCAGACATTACTGCAAATCTCAGAGCTTACAATGCTTAGCACCCAATCCCATGTATTTTTAATGCAAGTCAATGTGAGAATGCTGCAAATGAATCTGGATGTGAGCAGTAGGGAATACGCTTCATACACAAGCAGGCTTTATGTTAGTAATTATTCTTGAATAATACATAATGATAATAACTGTTTATTATCCCAGGGAACATATTGACTCAGTGCCATTTAGATAAATATTCATGTTGGGTCGGAATAGCATCTACAATCATCATTTGACTCACCGCTGTTTTTATTCATGTCATGAGAGTTTGGCAAACTAGTTTTTTGTAAGTACATTAATATGCAAGAAAGTATCAATAAACTCCTTATTTAATGAGATGCATTTGGTATATTGATTCGGAACAGGAACACCAAGCGTAAAATAAACAAGCTTTGACTCTGGCGACCTGAAGAAGGTGAAATGATTATAAAGCAACCTGTTTTGTATAATATTGAAGAGGTAAACGGAGGCCTTGTGTTTTTTTTGCCGTAAACGTGAAGAAATTGTGAGACATGTAGGGGCATATGTACAAGCCCCTATCGCCACCGGAACGTTACTTTTTGTGACGTTCCCGTGGCGATAGGGGCCTTGCCTTATGTACAAGGCAGCGTTAAGCCACTTAACGTGTCTTAACGCTGCCTTGTACATAAGGCACCCTTTTATGCTATGTTTAGCATGAAAGGGGCGTGCAGTGGGTGTTGTGGTGGGCGTTCCATCGCAACACCCATTGTATTTGACGCTGCACCCTATGTACAAGGGTGGCGTACATAGGAGGCAGCGCCAAAATTTAGACCAGGAAAATCCTGGTCTTAAGTTGGCGAAACGAGGAGAAATGCATTATAAGAAGACCCTGGACAAGAGACAGATCTCTTTTTAATGGCTGCTAAATCCTGGAACAGTCCTCCGCTACACATCAGGTCTATTACAGACCATCTTTGCTTCCAAAGTGCGTGCTTTTTCTGTCAGGCGTTCTGCTCATTTTAGACTGTGCTTCAGCTTTATCCTATTAATAGGATTCCTCATTGATGTCATAGTTGGGTTTATAAGTACTCGTCAATTCAATTCAGTTTAATTCAATTTAATTCAGTGCACTATCTCCAGGTACAAGACATTCCTAAATTGTTGACACAGAATCAGTAATTTCAGGTGGGAAGTTACAGCATTTGAATCCACCATGCAGTTGGGATGAGGGTCCAAGTTAGACCGATCAAGCTCACAGACAATGGCAGAGAGATATGGAGAGACAGACAACCAGGGCAGAACATAACAGTGTGACCAAAACAGATAAACCACAGCTTTTAGACCTGGGGTTAGGAGCAACGAAGACATATCTAGGGTGATAAGGATCGACGGATGCAGGAAGTGACCATGACATTCAATAAGAGCTAAACCAATGCATACCAGGATAGGCAAGAGCAGTCAGACAAGATATATCTAAAAGGACAGACTAGGGCTGATAAAGACAGATCTAACATGGCAGGCCAAGTGACACCAAGACAGATCTCCATAGACTGCCCTAGACATACCACAACAGATCCAAGACAGGCAGGCAGTGATAGACTGACAAGTAGAGGCTGGACAGACAAACCAGTGCAAACCAGAGCTAATTAGGACAGGTCTGGTCAATAAATACTGAAGAAAAGGTCAGGACAGTCAAGATAGGTCAACATGGACAAAGAGTTAAACTACATCACAGCAGAGCAAACTGGATCATATTGTGAATGTGTGGCTTATTAGGGCCAGTAAATATATGCATTTTATAAAGATGAAGTATTGGACTACATCCGTCGTTATTGTTGTTAATTTAACATAAACCTTACATGACTTGAGATTATTCTGTTCACGGAACTGAACTGCTCAAGTATATTAATTTCAAAGGTAGCCTACAACAGCCATCAATATAAATTGGGGGATATTTTTGATTCGGGTGTAAATAGGCGTATGTGTCTGAATCGGGATTGCAAGTAGCACAAAAGCAATATCTGCACATATTTTGACAAATAAAAACAGGCAGAAATTGTGAAGGGAAAATAATGTGAAATCTGAGTTTTGCAGCCCAGAACAGAGAAAAACATGCAACATGACTTCATTATCTCCCATTCTGGGGTACACAGCTTGGAACAGGGAGGTAAAACCTCACCCGGTAAATATACAACTCCTAAGATTCAACGTGTTAGCACTCTGATAAAAAGAGAGACTACGGGGGATATGTACAATGAAGTGGCGGGGCGTGTTGTTAGCCTCCTGGGCTTAACAACACGCTCCGCCACTTCGGAAACGCAGGGCTGCACCATATTTACAAGAATGTGGTGTAGCCTTGCGTTTCCCTGCAATGGCGCTAAGTTTAACAACTTAGCGCCAACACAGGCTCCCTTCCACCAGAGTGCAAGGGAGTCTGTGTGCAGGGGAAAATTGGTTATGTGTAGGAAGGTGTCCCTTCCTGCACATAAATGCAAAACCTTTGGGATTGTCTCTCATTAGTGGATGAAAATTAGATCTAAAGGTGGGAGAAAGACTGCCTATTGTTCCCTTGTAAGAAAGGATACAAGCCAGATGTGAGCACAGTCTCTCGTTCCAGCCTCCCAAGTCTTTTTAGGAGGCAAGTGGTAGACTGTGTCAAAGACTGAACATAGATATAGCAAAGTAAGTATAGAAGATCCTTGTTCATCTAAGGTAGTTTGAAAGTTATCTAGTGCCACCACTAGGACACATTCTTCCCTGTGTCTGTGAAAAAGCCAGACAAACAATCACCTCATTGATCTTTTCTACTATTGAGAGAAGAGATATTGGGTGGCTGTTAGACATACATTGGAATTGTTCTTCAAAAGTAGTGTCGCTCTAGCTTTTTTCCATGATGGTGGAGCAATGACTGTAATCAACAAACAATTGCAAATCATAGATAATGAGGATGTAATGGAATTGGGGGCAGGTTTGAGAACTTTAACTGGAAAGGGTTCTGAAGGGGATCTCAGAAGAGCAAGCCAGTAGTTTAGACTTAATAATATCAATAGCTAGATTTTAAAATTGAGTTAATGTAACAGATGGGTAGACAGGAAGTTGACTGCTGCAGTCATGATGAACAGATCTGTTGGGGCAACCAAGGCACAGACTTGAAGAAATGCTAGTTATAAAAAAATCAGAGAGATAACCACAAAGCTCCCGCAAAGCTGCAATATTAGATAGGTGCAGGAAGGAGAGATCAGTTCTTATACTATTTGGAGTAGGGGACGTTGAAGATACGGTCAGATTAATATCTAGCTATACTAATGGCTCGATTATAGTTGTTGCAGGCCTTGACTGAGTTAGTCTTGTCCAACCAGGAGAATATTTTTCTCCATTTCCTCCCAGCCTCTCTGCAGATGTGCTTCATTGATTCAAGATCATTAGTTTACCAAGGGGCATGAGGTTGGGTGTGCAAAGAGTGATTGTAACTCATGGGGTAGATTGTGTCTAATGTATAAATGATCCAGGTACTAAATTGGTATTCACCCTGGGGAATATATTCCAATAAGACCAGGTGGGCAGACAAAGCTGAAATACAATTTGTAGACATTTTGGCCTAGTTCTCACATGTGGCATTGGTCGAACTAATAGATAAAAGAGTAAGGCAGAGTGGGAATGATATAGAGAAAGGTACTAGAGAGTAGTTAGTTCAAGGAATATTAATTATTTCTATCTGTGTTGTCTGCTGCAATAAACATGGTCTAGGAATGTGACCAGATTGATGGATAGGTGCAGTCACAAGTTGGTGTAAATTGAATGCTAGGAGGACAAATATCAGGCAGTCTATATTGTTTGCCCCTATATTAAAGTCAACTAGTATCATGAAAAAAGATGCTTTAAAATTAAATTGGAATAGAAAATTTAGGAGGGACAACCCAGAAATTTGATATATATCCGTGAGGCTAATATGTCAAGCAAAAGTAACACTACGGGTAGACAAAAAATTAACCTTGAGCAGTAGTAGTTCAGCAAGATCAAAATCAGGAATTGGAAGGGCTATCATAGCATACACAATTTTGCCAAGGACTGCTAAGCAACCTTTATGCCAGTTTTTGGCAGTTGGCCGACTGAATGGATAAAGTATTAAGAACCTCTTATGCAACGTTGGGGTCTGATGCTGTGTTGCACCAGGTTTCTGTAACAAAGAATGTCAAGGGAGAATTCATCAATAATTGTGTAGATTTTGGTACTAGGTCTGTGTAGTACGTTACTGTTCTAGTCTTTCACAGAATGTATTGTCTCCACAAGAATGTATGCGCATTCCTATTCTATGTTTGCCCTTGACTTAGCGTTCTGTTCCAAAGCAGTTATTCTCTTGACTCCTGCTTGGAAGAGTCCGCTCTTGTCTCTCTCTGCGCTTCAAATAAAGAATCCTCCAACTTACTCACCGTGTCTGCGAATCATCTTTATTACAACTTGGCGACCAGTTCCTGCGGACCCCGTGGCAGACCAGCCAAATTTCGACCATCCTGTGGTTCCTTCTTCCTCCACCAGAGCACCGTCCAGATCGCAGAGCCCTGAACTTAGTGCCCATAACAAGAGGGGACAGCAGCTTCAGACCTTCAAAAGCTGCTTCCTGCACCCCGGGCCAATTTCGAGGAGGCACCCCTCTTTCGACGTTTCCTGTGACGCTTCAGCCTCTCGTTGACGCGTCAGCCCAGCCGTTGCCAGTGACGCGCCCTGCCCAGCAACATTGACGCTCACCCTAGGAACGGTTTCCTAGCAACGTCCCTGGTTACCCTTCGCTGCCCTGACGCACTACATCTTGCCTCCGCAACGTGAAACGTCAGCACGCAACGTCGTGACTTAGGACGTCAGCGTGAGCACGTCGGCGGCCATTTTCCTTGGCCCTTTCTTCGGTTACCATAGTAACCTGACGCGACGCATCCCACAGTCCAGAGGCTGCTCAGGGCTTCCAATGAAGAAACTTCACAGCGACTTACATGCCCGCTGTATGCTGCTTTACACCAGTCTTCACTACAAAGGTATTTAATACAGTTTCGTTCACTCTCCACGGCGATATACATGCCTGTTGTATATGGCTCTGCCCCAAGACCTTTTTGAGTCTATTTCACGGCGATATACACGCCTCCTATACGTCGCATTACTACTGTGACTGTCACCTCTGCAGGAGCCTTTTCTTAGGCTGCGCACATATTTGCTGCTCCACTTCGCCTTGCGTACCTTGTGTACCCTTGGTATACTGTTCACAACGATATACACGCCTTTTGTATTTCGCATTGCTCCAGTAATTTCTCTTTCTGCTAAAGATTTTACACTGCACGTTTAATTGTTGTGATTGGCACTCCTTGTTTTCACTCACTTCCGCACTGTTACTACCTTTGTCGGCCATATCATGGATACTGCCCACATATCAGTGGTTCTGCCACCTAATTTCTTGGCGCAACCTGGTCCACCTAGCATTCCATGGGAGGATTGGATCCTCATGTTCGAAAATTACTTAGATGCCCTAGATCACGGGTACTCATAGTACGGCCCGCGGGCCGCCAGCGGCCCGGCAAGCCTTCCTTGGCGGCCCGCGGACCTTGCAGATATCCTACCTGTGTTTTATCTTTTTTTTTCTTAAAGTGTCAGCAAACACCACCGGTTGCAGCAGCGCTCTATGGGGGCCGGGCGATTCTTTCAAAGACCATTCACTTGTTAATGAGACTTTGTTGTATTTCACCTCTTCTTAGCGCCCCTGCATCTCCAGGGGCGCTAAGAAGAGGTGAAATACAACAAACCCTCATTAACAAGTGAATGGTCTTTTAAAGACCTGTGAAGTACTCAGGTGCGGCTGTGTGTGTGCCCGGGAAGCTGTCTCAGCCCGGGCTGACACACACACGCGGGGTGAGGTGACTGGAGGGAGACAGACGGAGGGAGACAGACGGAGGGAGACAGAGAGGGGGAGACAGAGGGTGACAGAGAGAGGGAGACAGACAGAGGGAGACAGACAGGGAGAGGGAGGGAGACAGAGGGAGAGGGAGACAGAGAGAGAGGGAGACAGAGAGACGTAGACAGAGAGAGGGAGACAGAGGGAGAGAGAGAGGGAGACAGAGGGAGGGAGACAGAGAGGGAAACAAGGGAGAGAGAGGGAGACAGACAGAGGGAGACAGACAGAGGGAGGCAGAGAGGGAGACAGAGAGGGAGGGAGACAGAGGGAGGGAGACAGAGGGAGGGAGAGGGAGACAGAGGGAGGGAGTCAGAGAGGGAAACAGAGGAAACAGAGGGAGAGAGAGGGAGAGAGAGGGAGAGGGAGACAGAGGGAGACAGAGAGAGGGAGACAGAGAGGGAGACAGACAGAGAGGGAGACAGAGGGAGACAGAGAGAGGGAGACGGACAGAGGGAGACGGAGAGAGGGAGACGGAGAGAGGGAGACGGAGAGAGGGAGACAGAGAGGGAGACCAAGAGGGAGACAGTCAGGGGGAGACAGAGGGAGACAGAAGGAGACAGAGAGAGGGAGTCAGGGGGAGACAGAGGGAGAGGGAGGGAGACAGAGAGAGGGAGACAGAGAGAGGGAGACAGAGAGAGGGGGAGACAGAGAGAGGGAGACAGAGAGAGGGAGACAGAGAGAGGGAGACAGAGAGAGGGAGACGGACAGAGGGAGACGGACAGAGGGAGACAGAGAGAGGGAGATGGAGAGAGGGAGACGGAGAGAGGGAGGCAGAGGGAGGGAGACAGAGAGGGAGACAGAGGGAGACAGACAGAGGGAGACAGAGAGGGAGACAGAGAGGGAGACAGAGGGAGACAGACAGAGGGAGACAGACTGAGGGAGACAGACTGAGGGAGACAGACAGAGGGAGACAGACAGAGGGAGACGGACAGAGGGAGATGGAGAGAGGGAGACGGAGAGAGGGAGACGGAGAGAGGGAGGCAGAGGGAGACTGACAGAGGGAGACAGACTGAGGGAGACAGACTGAGGGAGACAGAGTGAGGGAGACAGAGTGAGGGAGACAGAGTGAGGGAGACAGAGTGAGGCAGACAGAGTGAGGGAGACAGAGAGAGAGGGAGACAGAGGGAGAGGGAGACAGACGGAGGGAGACTGAGGGAGAGGGAGACAAACGGAGGGAGACAGACGGAGGGAGACAGAGAGGGAGACAGAGGGAGACAGACAGAGGGAGACAGAGAGGGAGACAGAGAGGGAGACAGAGGGAGACAGACAGAGGGAGACAGACAGAGGGAGACAGACAGAGGAAGACAGACAGAGGGAGACAGACAGAGGGAGACTGAGGGAGAGGGAGACGGAGAGAGAGGGAGACGGAGAGAGAGGGAGACAGAGAGAGAGGGAGACAGACAGAGGGAGACAGAGGGAGACAGGGAGGGAGACAGAGAGAGGGAGACAGAGGGAGACAGAGAGGGAGACAGAGAGAGAGGGAGACAGAGGGAGGGAGACAGGGAGGGAGGGAGACAGAGACAGAGGGAGGTAGACAGAGGGAGGGAGACATAGGGAGGGAGACATAGGGAGGGAGACAGAGTGAGACAGAGGGAGACAGAGAGGGAGACAGAGGGAGGGAGACAGAGACAGAGGGAGGGAGACAGAAAGAGGGAGACAGAGGGAGGGAGACAGAGAGAGGGAGACAGAGAGAGGGATACAGAGACAGAGGGAGACAGAGACAGAGGGAGACAGAGGGAGGCAGAGGGAGACAGAGGGAGGGAGTCAGGGGGAGACAGAGGGAGGGAGAGGGAGACAGAAGGAGACAGAGGGAGACAGAGAGAGGGAGACAGAGCGAGGGAGACAGACAGAGACAGACGGAGGGAGACAGAGGGAGAGGGAGACAGAGAGAGGGAGAGAGAGGGAGACAGAGAGAGAGGGAGACAGAGGGAGAGAGAGGGAGACAGAGGGAGAGAGAGGGAGACAGAGAGGGAGACAGAGAGAGGGAGACAGAGGGAGACAGAGGGAGGCAGAGGGAGACAGAGGGAGGGAGTCAGGGGGAGACAGAGGGAGGGAGAGGGAGACAGAAGGAGACAGACAGAGGGAGACAGAGAGAGGGAGACAGAGAGAGGGAGACAGACAGAGGGAGACTGACAGAGACAGACGGAGGGAGACAGAGGGAGAGGGAGACAGAGAGAGGGAGAGAGAGAGGGAGACAGGGAGAGAGGGAGACAGAGAGAGAGGGAGACAGAGGGAGACAGAGGGAGAGAGAGGGAGACAGAGAGGGAGACAGAGAGAGGGAGACAGAGAGAGGGAGTCAGAGGGAGGGAGAGAGAGGGAGAGGGAGACAGAGAGAGAGTGAGACAGAGAGAGAGGGAGACAGACAGAGGGAGGGAGGGAGACAGAGGGAGACAGACAGAGGGAGGGAGACAGAGGGAGGGAGAGGGAGGGAGACAGAGAGAGGGAGGGAGACAGAGAGAGAGAGAGACAGACAGAGAGAGAGAGGGAGACAAACAGAGTGAGTGACGGAGGGAGAGAGAGAGAGAGGGAGAGAGATAGAGAGAGGGAGAGAGGGAGAGAGGGAGGGAGGGAGATGGAGAGAGAGAGAGAGGGAGGGGAAGAGAGAGCAAGGGAGAGATAGAGAGAGGGAGGGAGAGATAGAGAGAGGGAGGGAGAGATAGAGAGAGGGAGGGAGACAGAGCGAGAGAGAGATAGATAGATAGAGAGAGGGAGATGTGTGTATGCCGGGTCTGGTGGCTCCGTGGACGAAGGCGTCCACTGCAGGTGCCTGTGTTCAACCTCATGGTCATAGTTTTTTTTTTTGCTCTAGCCCTGCCTCCTCCCCCACTGACCCCGCCCCCACCGGTGCGGCCCTCGGCCACAAACCACACTGTAAATTTGGCCCCCGAGAGAAAGTTTGTGAGTACCCATGCCCTAGATGGACAAGACTTCTCTGCCAAGAGAAAGAAAGCCCTCCTTTTAAGCACGTTAGGAAAGGAGGGACAGCAAATTTTTCGCTATCTTCCCCAAGCACTCCAAGCTAACAGACAAGCTATGCCTGATGAGATTAAAGAGGCCGTCTGCAGACTGGAAGTAAGGTACACCAAAGAAAAGAACTTGGTGATGAACAGGTACAAATTTTACACTCAACACCCAAAAATTGGAGAGTCTATTGATGAATTCATTTCCAGACTTAGGGAAATGTCCATCAAGTGCAAATTCAGAGCAATGACAGACGAACTCATAAGAAACCAGCTTATCGTCCAATGCAACAATAAAAAGATCCAGGAGCGACTCTGGGCAGCAAAGAACCCCAATCTTAAGACAGCCATAGATCTTGCCAAAATTGTGGAGCAATCAGAAGGCTGCATGAAGGAACTTGAAAGGAGAAACCTCAACCACGATGTGAACGAAATTTCCATGCAGGAGTCACGAGACGTTGATCAGTGCAACGATGACCCAAGCGCCATTGCCGCTGTGAAAAACAGGGGGAAGTTTCAGAAGAAACCCTTCAACCCCAGGTTTACCAGTGCCAAAATGTGTAATAGGTGTGGGAGTACAGCACACACCTCAGACTCTAAATTTTGTTTTGCTTCTAAACAAGAATGTCTGAAATGTGGTCGAATGGGCCATTACGCCCGCGTATGTAGAAGCAAATTTTGCGCTACTGTAGCCAGCATACAAAGTACTGTAAAAGATGATGACATTGATGGCAACAAGATTTTAGTCATTGAGTCTGACAAGGTCCCCCTGGAGGACGATAAGAGGAAAAATAGACCAAAGGCTATGTTTTTAATTGACGGACATGAAGTATGCCTGATGGTTGATACCAAATTTACTATTATTCCCAAATGTCTATTCCATGAGAAGTGGGGTACAAGGCAGCTCCTCCCGAAAGACATTTCCCCTGGTGGCTATCAAGGGAAGTCAATAGACATCCTAGGTTACTTTTAGGCACATATCACCTTCTCTCACAGGGATTTTCAAGGCAAAATTTACGTGGCAGAACACAGCCCAGCTATTCTTGGGTGGGTGCACCAATATGACTTACGCATCATTGTTAATCCAAGGGCGCCCATGCAAGTCATGGTCATTGAAGATGAGGGCTTAGACACTATTCTTAGAGAAGCAGGTAAAGTCTTCAGGGAAGAGCTTGGCCAGCTCAAAGGATATGCTCATCGCATATTAATTAAAAAGGACTCAGTTCCTGTCCAACATAAGGTTAGGCGAGTGCCCATTGTAGTGAAGGAGGAAGTGAAAGGCCTCATTAAAGAAATGCTCACGGCGGGAGTCATTGAGCCTGTGGAAGCTTCTCCATGGATTTCTCCCGTCGTTATTACCAAAAAGGCTGATGGCAAGTTGAGATTCTGTGTCGACTTGAGATACTTAAACCACTGCGTGGTATCAGACACATTTCCCCTCCCCAACATCACGGAGCTAGTCTCCACCCTCAAGGGCGCCAGGGTTTTTTCCAAACTCGATCTCAGAAGTGCATACCACCAAATAAATTTACACAAGGATTCCAAGCACCTTACTGCATTTATCACCCAGAGGGCACATACCAGTTCACACGCTTGCCTTTTGGGCTAAACTCAGCCTCCAGCGTCTTTCAACGCATGTTCACCAACATTTTCAATGGGGTAGACAATACCATTTACTTCCAGGACGATATCTTAGTATATGCCCAGTCCGTAGAAGAACACAACACTACTCTCAGATTAGTATTAGACAGGTTATCTGAAGCAGGGCTTACCCTCCGTAAAGATAAATGTAAATTTCTTGTCGACTAGATTGATTACCTGGGCTACACCATCAGTGCTTTGGGTGTCAAACCTAAGAGAAACTTGTGCAGTGCCATCGATCAGGCCCCACCCCCTGCTGACAAAGACCAGCTACGTTCTTTTATGGGTCTTATAGAATATTATTCTAAATTTGTTAAAAGCTTCTCCGCCAAAACTGCATGTTTGCTTTCTCTGCTCAAGAAGGGTGTGAGTTTTGTTTGGAATGCCCAACACCAAGAATGTTTCAATCACATCAAAAAAGAGATTTGTGACGCCAATGTCCTGGCTCCCTTCAATGTCAAATGTAAATCCATTCTCACAGTGGATGCCAGCGCCACTGGCTTAGGGGCAATGTTATCACAATGCAAGAATGGGTCTGAGAGGACCGTAGCCTTTGCCTCCAGGACATTGACCGATGCCGAAAAGAACTATTCAGTCATCGAAAGGGAGGCACTCGCTGCGTCTTGGGCCGTGGAATACTTTTGGACCTACTTGTGGGGCACCAAATTCCTCCTCAGGACTGATCACAAGCCCTTGATCAAAGTCCTCTCCCCTGGGGGTACTGGGAAAGGGTCCGCGAGACTGGCCAAATTGGCATCCAAACTTCAAGAATTCCTATACCAGGTGGAGTACATTCAGGGTTGGAGGAATATCCAGGCCGACTGTCTCTCCAGAATGTCAGTTGGTTGGTGGTCTGTCACTGATCACTGCACTTTTGAATTTGACCAAGACGTTGCCGTGGCCTCCATAGATGATGTTGTCTTTGTGGGCGAGGGTGTGTTTGATTCTAGTGATTGGGAGCGTGAGATGGCGAATGATCACACCTTACAGGAAGTTGTCAAGTTGTTAAAGTCTGGTTCTAGGAGGGAAAGTTGCCCCCCGGTCTCTGTCCGTCCCCATGTTAAAATTCTTGATGAACTATCATTAGGCAATAGCAACGTCCTTTTCAAGGGAGACAAATGTGTTCCCCCTTTTGGCATCAGGAGGAGGCTCTTAGCTTTAGCCCACGAGGGTCATCTCGGCCAAACCCTCACACAACGCCGCCTTAAAAGTCACTTCTGGTGGCCTGGCCTAGATGTCCAAGTGGTGGAGTGGGTGGAAAACTGCTCAGTATGCAAGGAAGGTGAGAAGAGGCTAAAGGTGGGGTGCAGGTCCAACAACGCACATATCGAGAATCCCGGCTTGCCCTGGCACAGCATTTGCCTAGAATTCATTGGCCCCATGGGGGAACTGCATGAGAAAGACAGGTTTGGCATTATAGTGGTAGACGTTTTTTCCAAGTGGCTTTTAGTTGAGTTCACCAATGACGTCACTACAGAGAGCACCATTAAGTTTTTGGGCAGGTTGTTCAGGGATGAGGGCATCCCCTCCATCCTTATTACGGACAATGGCACTCAGTTATTGTCGAGGAAGATGCAGACCTTCTTGAAGGATTGTGGAGTCTCACCACCGCACCTCCCTCTATAATCCCCAAGGCAACGGTCTGTGTGAAAGGGCTAATAAGGTGGTGAAAGGGATCATTCAGAGGGCTTCTGCCAATGGTTCTGTGGTGCGTAAGATGGTGAATGAGATGCTCTGGGCCTACCGGACCACTCCCCTTGTCGACGGTGAGAGATCCCCTTTTGAGTTGATGAGGGGCAGGGCCCCGGGCTCAAAACTCGTTCCCTCATGGATGAAACTGCTTGTCACCTTAAAGGGGGGGTGGCCTATACAACCAAAAACGGCGGATATTCCTTGTCGCTTCAATGTAGGTGACCAAGTCAAGATCAAAAGTGGCAGAGTTGGGAGAGGCCTTTCAAAATTTAGAGGACCTTTCACTGTCAAAAAAGTTCTTGACCATTGCGTCATCTTAAACATTGAAGAGTGTTGGACTTTCCGACGGGTCGCCCTCTATCAAAGGGGCGGTGTGCACCATAATCAGAGTAAGCATGTGAGTTCATTAAGCAGCAGCGGCTATGTCTTAGCCCAGAATCCCGAGGATGTCTCTCTTGCTGGGTTGCTGTGTACGGCTCTCGGTGGGGGTGATTCTCTCGTTCCTGTGAGTCCTTCTGTGGACGCTTCAGTCTCAGGCCCTGACGGCCCCTGTCCTTCTCGCTGTCGCAGGTGCCGCAAGCCACCCACGTACCTCAAGGACTTTGTCTGTTAGTTTTTTGTTTTTTTCTTCTTCTTCTTTTCTCTCTCTCTTACCTTCACCTTGCTTTTGTTATTTTGCCTTTGGAAAGGGAGAAGATGCGTAGTATATGTTACTGTTCTAGTCTTTCACAGAATGTATTGTCTCCACAAGAATGTATGCGCATTCCTATTCTATGTTTGCCCTTGACTTAGCGTTCTGTTCCAAAGCAGTTATTCTCTTGACTCCTGCTTGGAAGAGTCCGCTCTTGTCTCTCTCTGCGCTTCAAATAAAGAACCCTCCAACTTACTCACCGTGTCTGCGAATCATCTTTATTACAGTCTGTTTAAAGAACAAAGACTTAACAAGGCTGCTCAGAAAGATGGAAGGGGAGTAACTTGCATCTGATTTCCAATTTTACTAATTGGCATAGCACTGGCAGAAAAAACTGATTCATAAGTGAGTTTAGGCCATAGAGCAAACAGTACCTGAAAAGGTGAGCTTACCTGTAAAAACTGGTGATGATTTAAATTAATAGGCTTTCCATGCTATATTGGATAGATTTTGATTGGGTCAGTTTTGGTGCTCCATGTTCAGATTGTATGTGGACAGATCCAGATGGGCTTGCATTTGATGCACCAGCTGTGTGTGGTCACTGCATGTGTCTGCTGCACATCCGAGCAGGGGCTCTGGTTAAGCTAATGAGCCAACATGGAGAGAGGCGTCAATGTGGGCAGTTCCCTTGCCCACAACAGTAAGGTAAAAAAAAAACTGGCAAAAAAATACACAAACTAGAGCCAGATGCTCCCTTGCCGACTCGAATACTGGGACATTAACTGAAAGATGTTTACTGTAAAACAAGGAAAGTAACTAATTAAAATAATGAAGCGACTCAGCACATCAAAGTAAAAATAATCATTAAAAAATGTTGCAGGGAACAGAGCCAGAACCTCCAATTACAAGGAAATAAACAAAATTTAAAAAGCATTTACAGAAGTTCTGCAATTTAGCTGCTATGATAGCATTTCATCTGCTGCACACTTGAGCAAGGGCTCTTATAAAGTACTGAGGTAACATGGAGTGAGGTGGCAATGCTGGTGGGATCATGGTCTAGCAATAGTAAAGATATAAAAATACTGGCCAAAGAAGAAACTACCGGGGGCCCAGATGCTTCCCTCGCACATGAGCAGGGTCCCTTTAAGAGTTGAGTAGTGAGAAATAATGAGCTGACATGGAGTGCAGGGTCAGTGCTGGCAGCACCACTGCCTAGCACGGGGGTCTCTAACCTTTTCTGTAACAAGAGCTACTTACCTTCAATGAAAATCATCCCGAGCTACTAATACTAGTGATGTAAAAGTGAACACCCCCATTCAAGCTTGTCAGCAGTGATCACATCAGTGCATTAGACAGGGTTTGCAGCAAAAATGTCAAAAAAGGCTTTGACAATTTGAACTGAAATATTACATGGGTAAAGCATGCAAACCATACCTGCAATCCCCTGGCACCAAGGTATAAATATGAGTAATAAATCTATTCAACTCAAATAATAGCTTTAAACACATTTTGAAAATTCAACTATTTTTCTACAGACATCAGCTTATGAGTTGTGAAAATACACATATTTACGTCTTGAATACCTGCTTTTTAAGTTTGGTATACATATAATAATTCAACAAAACAAAAGCTTCGATAGTCATAGGCTGGGCTGCACACAGAAGAGCTACTCACAGGTAGCTGGAGAGCTACTGGTAGCCCAGGAGCTACTCGTTGGAGACAACAGCCCTCGCAGCAGTAAAGACAAATATAAGACTAGCCAAAGAAGAAACAAAGTTTAGCTCACATGTTCCCCTCGCACTCGAGCAGGCTGCACTGTGCCGTCAAGAACTGGGAAATCAATGTTAACAGAGATAAATTTACCATAAAACAAAGGAAAACACTAATTAAATAATAAAGGGACTCAGTGCATCACTGTTAAAATAATACATTAAAAGAAATGCAGGAGGGAATAAATCAAAGGTCTCCAATTAGAAGGAAATAAACAGGAGCAACAACATTTTTTAAGTTTACAGGGAAGCTGTGCAATTTAGCTGCTATCTATGACAGCTTTTCATCCCCTATGGAAAGGGAATTGCCAAAAAACTAGTGCTACCCAATTGCAGGTAATTTCCCTCCAGTAGGCTATTTCTGGTGGCAAGTTTCACCAGGTATGCCCTGCTAAATATGTCCTCTGAAATTATTCAGGTCGGGAAGATGTGTCTGCCTAAATCCTGTGTGTCTTCTCCGGTTATTGTTTGTTTAGTACAGAATGATGTGGCCATGCAGAGCCAGCACATCTTCCCCAGTGTTTGTTTATTCTGAGCGGGAAAATGCGATAGAACAGAGACTGCGCTTCTTTCCTGTTTTTGTTTTGGTTTGTTTTAGATGCAAAGCTTTTCCTGAGTGATTGTCTTGGCAGAGGAGACATGGCTGTGTAAAAACCTTGGCACCGTCCTCGTTATCTATATCTTTAATGGCAAAGGGGGCACGGCTGTGCAGAGCCAACGTATCTTCCTTTTTGCTTATCTTCATAAGTTATGAGTTACCCACTTAAATGAGGATATTTGGGTTAAGCCACTGTTGTTATTTCTCCTTACTTGGCATGGCATGGTTTCACTTGCCTCAGCTTGAGGTGTTCCCGTTGATATTACTTTTTTTATTTTACAAAAGTGAGTGGGGGTAATTAAAGCAAACAAGATTTCAGGAGATTTCCTCGGGTGACATTTGGTTTCCCACAAAAGGGGGGAAACAGGAAGTGTTCCCCATTTGGTAATTTTCCTGCAAAGATGAAGGAAGGAGGACAGAAAGTAGTGGCAATAAAGAGACATTTAGAGGAAGACCTTGAGGTGGAGATTATGGGGTCGATTCCGATCCCGGTCGGAGGCGCACCTAACACTATTCGCCCGGGAAAAAAACCAGGCGAATGCGTGTTTCCCGACCGATTCGTTCATACGTCCGAACGAGCAAGTACGATGCGCATAACTGCCCAGATCCCGACCCAGTCGCACTCACCCAATCCAGCTCCTGTGCTCCGACCGAGCCTGATCCGGAAACGCAGAATCGAGTCGCACGGAAGCCAAAATGCAGCCCCGTCCGGCCGGACTAGTACGATGCGCACTCCGTACGCGCCGAACCCGTCGCTACGCACGGCACCTCAAAGCATCCGGGAGAGGCGCACATAAGCTCCGATTCGCGCCACAAGACGATCCATGGCTACGAGACGAACACGCCAGCCACGAGTACGAGTCGAAGCAATGACAAAGACGAACGAGACGAACCAACCATGAATCCAATCGCGCAGATCCTACCAATACTCTACATCTATTACCGGAACTGGTACGGACGCGTACGGCGCAGAAGGTAAGTCAGACACCCACCACACAAACAAACCACACGTACCCGACATACAACACACACACATAGGGATGCAGAAATTACTTACACCAGCAACAGCAGCACCATAGGGGCGGGATGGCTATCACCAATGCCATATACACACATAGGGGCCTGGATGCCAACCACTAACACCACCTCTACCCATGGGGGGCTGGATGCCTACCACTACTACCACCCCTACTCAGGGGGGCTGGATGCCTGTCACCACTACCACCCCTACCCATGGGGGGCTGGATGCCTACCACTACTACCACCCCTACCCATGGGGGGCTGGATGCCTACCACTACCACTACCCCTACTCAGGGGGGGCTGGATGTCTACCACTACTACCACCCCTACTCAGGGGGGGCTGGATGCCTACCACTACCACCACCCCTACTCAGGGGGGCTGGATGCCTACCACTACTACCACCCCTACCCATGGGGGCTGGATGCCTACCACTACCACCACCCCACCCATGGGGGGCTGGATGCCTACCACTACCACCACCCCTACCCATGGGGGGCTGGATGCCTACCACTACCACCACCCCTACCCATGGGGGATGGATGCCTACCACTACCACCACCCCTACCCACGGGGGGCTGGATGCCTACCACTACCACCACCCATACTCAGGGGGGGCTGAATGCCTGTCACTACTACCACCCCTACCCATGGGGGGCTGGATGCCTGTCACTACTCCCACCCCTACTCAGGGGGGGCTGGATACCTGTCACTACTACCACCCCTACCCATGGTGGGCTGGATGCCTACCACTACTACCACCCCTACCCATGGGGGGCTGGATGCCTACCACTACCACCACCCCTACTCAGGGGGGGCTGGATGCCTGTCACTACTACCACCCCTACCCATGGGGGGCTGGATGCCTACCACTACTACCACCCCTACCCATGGGGGGCTGGATGCCTACCACTACCACCACCCCTACTCAGGTGGGGCTGGATGCCTACCACTACTACCACCCCTACCCATGGGGGGCTGGATGCCTACCACTACCACCACCCCTACCCATGGGGGGCTGGATGCCTACCACTACTACCACCCCTACCCATGGGGGGCTGGATGCCTACCACTACCACCACCCCTACTCAGGGGTGGCTGGATGCCTACCACTACCACCACCCCTACCCATGGGGGGCTGGATGCCTACCACTACCACCACCCCTACTCAGGGGGGGCTGGATGCCTACCACTACCACCACCCCTCCCCATGGGGGGCTGGATGCCTACCACTACTACCACCCCTACCCATGGGGGGCTGGATGCCTACCACTACCACCACCCCTACCCATGGGGGGCTGGATCCTACCACTACTACCACCCCTACCCATGGGGGGCTGGATGCCTACCACTACCACCACCCCTACTCAGGGGGGCTGGATGCCTGTCACTACTACCACCCCTACCCATGGGGGGCTGGATGCCTACCACTACCACCACCCCTACTCAGGGGGGGCTGGATGCCTACCACTACCACCACCCCTACCCATGGGGGGCTGGATGCCTACCACTACCACCACCCCTACTCATGGGGGGCTGGCTGCCTGTCACTACTACCACCCCTACCCATGGGGGGCTGGATGCCTACCACTACTACCACCCCTACCCATGGGGGGCTGGATGCCTACCACTACCACCACCCCTACTCAGGGGGGGCTGGCTGCCTATCACTACTAGCACCCCTACTCAGGGGGGCTGTATGCCTGTCACTACTACCACTCCTACCCATGGGGGGCTGGATGCCTACCACTACCACCACCCCTACTCAGGGGGGGCTGGGTGCCTACCACTACTACCACCCCTACCCATGGGGGGCTGGATGCCTACCACTACCACCACCCCTACCCATGGGGGGCTGGATGCCTACCACTACTACCACCCCTACCCATGGGGGGCTGGATGCCTACCACTACCACCACCCCTACCCATGGGGGGCTGGATGCCTACCACTACCACCACCCCTACTCAGGGGGGGCTGGATGCCTACCACTACCACCACCCCTACCCATGGGGGGCTGGATGCCTACCACTACCACCACCCCTACTCAGGGGGGGCTGGATGCCTACCACTACCACCACCCCTACCCATGGGGGGGCTGGATGCCTACCACTACCACCACCCCTACCCATGGGGGGCTGGATGCCTACCACTACCACCACCCCTACCCATGGGGGGCTGGATGCCTACCACTACTACCACCCCTACCCATGGGGGGCTGGATGCCTGTCACTACTACCACCCCTACTCAGGGGGGGCTGGATACCTGTCACTACTACCACCCCTACCCATGGGGGGCTGGATGCCTACCACTACCACCACCCCTACCCATGGGGGGCTGGATGCCTACCACTACCACCACCCCTACTCAGGGGGGCTGGATGCCTACCACTACCACCACCCCTACCCATGGGGGGCTGGATGCCTACCACTACCACAACCCCTACTCAGGGGGGGCTGGCTGCCTGTCACTACTACCACCCCTCCCCATGGGGGGCTGGATGCCTACCACTACCACCACCCCTACCCATGGGGGGCTGGATGCCTACCACTACCACCACCCCTACCCAGGGGGCTGGATGCCCTACCACTACTACCACCCCTACCCATGGGGGGCTGGATGCCTACCACTACCACCACCCCTACCCATGGGGGGCTGGATGCCTACCACTACCACCACTCCTACTCAGGGGGGGCTGGATGCCTACCACTACCACCACCCCTACCCATGGGGGGCTGGATGCCTACCACTACCACCACCCCTACTCAGGGGGGGCTGGATGCCTACCACTACTACCACCCCTACCCATGGGGGGCTGGATGCCTACCACTACCACCACCCCTACCCATGGGGTGCTGGATGCCTACCACTACTACCACCCCTACCCATGGGGGGCTGGATGGCTACCACCCACACCACCCCTACTCATAGGATGGGTAATGCATGACACAACCAGCATACTCCAACATAAGGAATGTAAGACAAAAACAGCCTCCCAACACCATGACAAGCGTGTGTAGACTGTGTCAAATGCCTACAACACTGAACATGACATTGAACATACAATGTGACCCCCTATCACATGTGTCACACATAAATGTGTGTGGCCTCCACAATGCAAGCAGACCATGACCACTGTGGCAATGGGGTCCAAGCCCCCATCATCACAGTGACCAAAAGTTAAGTGTTGGGTTCATAGCTGAAGCACATTCTGAACATTGTGGCAATGGGGTCTAAGCCCCCATCATCACAGTGACCAAAAGGTAAGTGTGGGGTCCATAGCTGAAGCACATTTTGAACATTGTGGCAATGGGGACTAAACCCCCATCATCACAGTGACCAAAAGGCAAGTGTGGGCTCCATAGCTGAAGCACATTCTGAACATTGTGGCAATGGGGTCTAAACCCCCATCATCACAGTGACCAAAAGGTAAGTGTGGGGTCCATAGCTGAAGCACATTCTGAACATTGTGGCAATGGGGACTAAACCCCCATCATCACAGTGACCAAAAGGCAAGTGTGGGCTCCATACCTGAAGCACATTCTGAACATTGTGGCAATGGGGTCTAAACCCCCATCATCACAGTGACCAAAAGGTAAGTGTGGGGTCCATAGCTGAAGCACATTCTGAACATTGTGGCAATGGGGTCTAAACCCCCATCATCACAGTGATCAAAAGGTAAGTGTTGACATTGAAAAAGCTGCAACTGCCAAACTGCATGGATGATTCCTGGTCACAGAACAACAAACACATCAGTGGCAAAGTAGTGGTTGTGTCCCATAGCAACATAGATTGGGTGAGGCAAACAGTGCAGTGCAAAGAAGACATACCTTTGGCCATGTGCAGACAAACATCACCCATGGGGGCTGACACTGTCAACATTCATCAATGACACAATGACAGAAGTGACCATCATAATGCAGACCCACATATTTGCACCAATGGGCACACAAATGGAGATATCCTGTGGAGACTGTAGATATGAGGTAAACAGATACCATACCATGGCAGCAATGGGACACACAAACCATGATCATCGTGCTGACTGATGACCTAGGAGTCCCAGGGACAGCAGGGGAACCCACTAAACAACATACAGCCAATGGCACACCGAAGATATGCCAATGCAGTGGTGCAGATGCACAAACACAAACAGGCAGCCCCACACTGCACATCAAACACAACAGGTGAGGGGGGGGTGTGCCAGTGTCCCCAGGCAACCACACAACACATGAGGAGGCCTGAATACCAATTACACAGATGCGCATACAGTGCCACACAAAAGTAACTCATGGATCCAAATCCCCTATGTGGGCAATCAGGCATTGTTAGATGAGAGGGAGCACAAATCACACATGTCACACAAGCATGTAGGAACAGCAACTAACACAGCAAGACACAGACACACCACAGCACTACCCCAGGGTCCCCACAATGTGGTGACCCTGGGCTGCATGAGAATCCCACTGTGATGACAAAGCTAGATGTCGTTCACACTGTGAACCACAGTCATGTGTCCTGAGCAACAAACTACCATCACACCTACACAAGCACAAATCAATCAGCACGGCCAGTCAGCCAAGGCCAACATGGAGGCAGGGGCATAGCCGGGCAACAACTCTCATCTGCACACACTCAACACCACACACCTTGACCTCCAACAATGTGCAGCAGTGAAGATCACATGCACTGGTGACATTGCACATGCACCCATGACAATCCCAGGGGTGGCGGTGGCAACTAAGGTGCAGAAACCCATCACACATGGCCAGTCAACAAGACTCCTGAATGTCTGACACACTGCACAGTACGCTGTACATGGACATGACGGCAATACCACACCAACCAATGGGATCCCGGCCACAGTCACACACCAATGAAGGTCACCCACAAAGAACACACATAGACAACTTCCAACATTGCAGCCCTGACCCTGAGGAGTGGCAGCAGTCACACACACAACGTGTCACAATCACTGAAAGATAACACAAACTGGAAATTACATGACAGGTGTAAACAACAAGTTCCAAGGGGAATCCTGACTATGTCCCATCTGCGTTTGCCCACAAACTCAGCCCTGACAGCAAACACACCTATGGGTGACACCCTGATGACCAGTAATGTGCCATGCACCCACATCCCAGAGAACCCAGGGAGAAGACTTTGGGGGAACATAGGTCAACTCAGCAAGCATCACAAACAGGAACATCACTAGGGATCCCAGCATGCCCAGCAACATGGAAGTGAACACACACAGACATGCTCACACAACACACACCTTGGGCTCAGGCAATGTCACAGAATTACACACTGCCATGAGGGGACCCCACTCCTGCGTGAGGAAAGCTGGCCCATACGTTGCCTCAGT
The DNA here is from genome assembly GCA_963921515.1 of Calotriton arnoldi. Lineage (NCBI taxonomy): Eukaryota > Metazoa > Chordata > Amphibia > Caudata > Salamandridae > Calotriton > Calotriton arnoldi. The sequence goes on from CAWUFW010021564.1 coordinate 48,393, forward strand.
AGGGCTCCATTATGTCAACAGAACACTTGGTCACACAGTCAACAATTAGCACCAAATGAAGGCTCCCGTCATATCAGCCTGGTCATGGGAGTGTCACCGAAATCATCAGCACAGATCCAACACACATGTATAGCAAGTTGCACTCATAACACAGATGAGTCCTGCCCCATTGATGCCCAAACTTGCATGTCCAGTGGAGATGGCCACACGGTCAGGGAAGTAGACTAATTGAACAATGGCAAGCACAACAGATGTGCAGGGCTGTAAGCCACAGATGTGATATTGCCAATAAAACCTAGGAATTCCCATTGCCAAATCTTGGAAACATGACACCCTCATATGCTGCAAAGGATGACATGGATACACTACAGGATAGGACACATTCCCCGTGGACCACATGGGTTCCTGCACAGTAACACTTCATTTTCATGAGACCAAAAATCAGCATCACTGCAGCAAGGGCACGGTTAGCATCATCAACAACATGTACATCAGAAGCAAAACAACTAGAGAACATAAAGTTGCTTTATTCAGCATTTGGGTGAGAGAAGTGAAAGAAAATATATAACAAAGGCCAATGGCCAGTCCATAATATTAGTCCAAACAGGGTGACAGTGCCAGATGTCACCCTTCGCATGCCTGCACTGCTACACACCAGGGACAATCCCCTCGGAGGGGCATACGGGGGGCAGGCCAGGCACCGCAGGGACAGGATCAGGGCTCACCAGAAGGAGGCAGGGAAGGGGTGGTGGGTGCTGGAGAGTCACTGACAACTACAGTGGAGGTGTCTGACATGGTGTGTGCCGGCATAACTGGGGGGCATGACTCAGATGGTGTGGGTGCTGGCACAACTGCAGTGGGCCGTGCAGATGGAGTGGACAGGTTCCCCACTGCAGTGCCCAAGTCAGACGGGGTGGTAGTGGACTCCACTGCAGTGCCTATCTCCAGGGGAGGAGAATGGGGTTCAGGTAAGGTGGGCAGGACAGAGGGGGTGGACACCGTCACCACACCAGTGGCACAGACATGCGCAGCGGGGGGGGTGGTGCTGGAAGAGCAAGTGGCAGGGGGAGAAGGCCGGATCATTTTGGGGATGGTGTATCTGTGGGTGGGTGAACCTGGGGCCGGGTGTGGTGGGGGCACCTGTGGAGTGGGGGCCTGAGGGATGGAGGAAGGAGACTTGGTGGTTGAGCTGCAGGGCGGCGGCGGGGTCTTGCTCTTCCAGGTCTGGGGGGACTTCTGGATGGGTGCCTCAGTCGGTCTGCGCCTGGAGGAGGGTGTCCGGGGGCGAGGGGCACTCCACTCTGTGTGGGTGGACTTCCTCTTCCCCCGGTATGCTGGATCAGCTGGATCGGAGGGGAAGAGGCCGAGGTCACAGAGGAAGACCCGCTGTGTAGGTGGGGTTGCAGGTGAGGCAAGGGAAGGGGCCTTGGAGGGAGAGGTATCGGAGGACTGCGGAGTGACTGTGGATGCGTGTGTGTGTGCCTGGGCCCCATCCCCTGTGAGTGTGGTTTCAGTCCCCTGACTGTGCGTGCGTGTGCATCTGGATTTTGGCGTGTGTGTCTGTGTGCTGCTTGTGTCTGTGCTGGTGTGTGCCTGTGCCGGTGTGTGTGTGCTTGGGACAGGTAGGGTGCTGGGGAGTGTGGATAGGGCAGAGGTAGGAGGTGTGAGGGACTGTCGGAGGAGGGACACTGCTGCCGTCAGGGAGGAGTCCATGGACCTATTGCTCCTCTGTAGGGCAGACATGCCCGATGAGATGCCCTCCATGAACGACACCAGCTGAGTCAACAGAGTGGTGTCGGCATGGAGGACACTCAGCATTGCTGTCTGCCCTACATGGAGCTGGCGAAGGAGGTACACAGACTCCTCACTCAGGGCAGCAGGGGACACAGGGGCAGGGGGTGCGGTGCTTGGCACGAAGGAGACATGCTCCCGAACACGGGAGCCTCCACGGACCTCTGGAATGGGAGCCGATGGGAGGGCGTTGGTGGTGGTGGTGGCAGGGACAGCAACACTAGCTGGGGTGTGGTGGCTGCTGACACCCGCCTCCACAAGGGAGTCATCCTCCGAGCTGCTGTGGTCCTCAGCTGAGGTGGATGCTGCTGAGGACTCCTCGGTGTGGCTCCCCTCGCCCTCCGTGCCACTGGGTCCCTCTGACCACTCCTCGGCTGCTGACCCAGTCTGGCTCTGCGGCTCCTCCTGGTCCGTGGAGCTGTCCCCTCCTGTGGCCGTGGATGTATCTGCAAACAATAGGGAAACAGACAAACATCAGTCACCTGCACAGTCACACACCACAGTAAGTACAGCACATTACAGACCAAGCCCTGGCATCCTTAGTTGAACACTGCCAAAAGTGCCCAAACAGAGTAGGAGAAGCCAATTGACAGTCTGATGGTCAACCATGGCACTCACATCCCTCCTGGCCTTGCACCCATCTGTCTGGTGTCTGTGGGATGGCAATAACCCAGTGTGGACACATGCACCACCTACACAGTAGTTGGACAGTGCAGAGAACACGGTGAAGTATGTGGACATGCACACATCACAACTCTTGCCACTGAGTCAGTACAGATGTCCGGATAAAGGGATGGCCAGAGTCTATTTTGAAATGCATGTGATGCATACCAGCACCAGACACCATGATGCACCCATGTCCTGATAGTCATTGCCACAATGGGGTGCATGTAGCACATGTCACTCCCCTGCAGGATCACTCATTGGAAGTTTCATGCCATGGCACAGGCATGCCTGCTAAGTCATACATCACTGTCTCCAGTCACATGGAAAGGGCAGCCAGACAACAGCAGTCTGCACTGTGTCACAATCCTAGGTCATGGGGAATGCAAGTCCTGGAGCTGAACAAGTGCACATGTTCATCCCCCACACACTACATCATCTGAACTCTTATTTGTCCACGTCATACCAATTGGACATATGGGATACCTGTAACACAACCCTCGGAACCTGACCACCTCACAATCTGCTGTGAATGGGAAACAGCTGCCTGAACTTCACATTCGCATACCCCAGTCTGCACAGTCAAGTGATCAAACACCTATGTGTCACACAAGTATCGTCTCCTATGGTCACATCTCCGGTGGCATGCTGAGCCCCAACCGAGAAACACCCCAGTAGTCCTGACAACGAAGCCACAGCACAATGACACAGAGGCAGACACCTGAGGGGACATATCACTGAGCACAACGTGTCAGCTGATACACGGGAGTGGGAGTACAGAGTGTATTGTATGGCCTGGAGTAGGCATGACTGTCCTGCCCCACGTGAATGAGGGATGAGCCCTGGACAGTAGGCAGGTGGCTAAGTATGTGTGACACACTTGATATACATACTCCTGAGGCCCAAACATTGTTCACACCCGCAGCATGGGTGTGTGCCAAATACCCCAGGCACATGTGGTGGATCAGCTCAGCAATTGGACCACATATCAAAGTAACACGCAGATTACATGTCAGAACACAGGCATTGTGTAAGCAATGGACCCACCCATGATGCCCACCACAGAGTTAGGGGAACAAATGCTGTCCCCCACCTTGAGCTAAGCAAAATGCAAGGACACAGTACCCAAGTGACACAATTCCCTGACTGTAAGGGCCACACCTGGGTATCAGATGAGGAGTGGGCAGTGCACAATTGAGGGACATGGGTCCTGGACCACATGACTGATGTACTGTGGAAGTTTAACCAGGCCAGAGGAGGGCACATAGCATGGCAGACAAAGTTCACAATGCAGTCATGGACTCCCCCTCCTTGCTGCTGTCTGGCCTTCAGCTGCCCATCCAGATCAGGGAAGACCACCGCCAGGATCCTGAGCATGTGGGGGGTCAGGGTCCGGTGTCCGCCCCTCCTGCGAGGAGGCGACAGCTTCAGCTGGACCCATGCGATCCTCTGGGTCCAGCCCCGAAGGTCCTGCCACCTCTTCTGGCAGTTGCGGATCTGGCGCTTGTAGTCCCCCACGGATCTCACTGCCCGGACGATGGTCAGCCATATCTTCTGCTTCTGGTGGGCATCACCAAAAGTGAAAAGCCCATTACTACACATGCAACATTTCCGTGCATCACACATTTGGATATACATGTCTAAATCACAGGGGCACATGATGTACACAGGCAGTGCAACGATGGCTATGAACAGTTTGCCAGCAGTTACTACATGGTATCATTGCCTGGGAAGTAACACCTCATTTAAATGCACTGTTACTGCACTATACCTGTTCAGTGCATGTAACTACACACTATGGGGGGTGACAACTACTCAGTGAGCCTGCTAGCCAGTGGCGTGCAGACTGTAGGTCTTGCTAGTCAGACAACATGCACATTTAGTTAGGCAGTGGACAGCACACTCACCTGCTCCCCTGGTTTCCCATACACCTTGCTGTACTGTGGAAGGAGGCTGTCCAGCAGGGCCTGGTTATCCTCAGTGCTGAAGGCTGGGGCTCTCTCCACAGTACGTGCCATTGCAGGAGTCAGAGGATGCAGATACAGCAGCAGTGGTGGTGGCAGATGTCGTCCTGGAGCATGTAGTGCAGGCAAGTGAGCTCTCAAGGGAACAGCCAGCATTATATGTGTGCTGCTGAGGCAGATACTGTCCCATGTGTCCAAAGTGATAGGTCCAAGTCGTTTGCATCTTCTGAATCTGGCCAATCCATGGATTTGCACCACTTACACACGCCCACAGCATCCTTCAAAAGTTCAACTTCATGACACCCATGAATTTGCAACATTGTTGTGGGTGGCCAACTGAATTTACAGCATCAGACTCGTTGAAGGTTTGAAAACGCGTCCGTTGCCATGCCAGGCCATAGCCAATGCGTCCATTGCTGTACAACGCATACCCGCTCACATTGTATGCAATGGCCAATGCGTGCGCAGCAATCGGTCCATTGCTGTACAACGCGTATTGCGAATACAACGCGTACCCGCTCACATTGTATGCAATGGCCAATGCGTGCTCACCGATCGGTCCATTGCTGTACAACGCGTACCCGCTCACATTGTATGCAATGGCCAATGCGTGCGCACCGATCGGTCCATTGCTGTACAACGCGTATTGCGAATACAAAGCGTACCCGCTCACATTGTATGCAATGGCCAATGCGTGCGCACCGATCGGTCCATTGCTGTACAACGCGTACCCGCTCGCATTGTATGCAATGGCCAAAGCGTGCGCACCGATCGGTCCATTGCTGTACAACGCGTATTGCGAATACAACGCATACCCGCTCACATTGTATGCAATGGCCAATGCATGCGCACCGATCGGTCCATTGCTGTACAACGCGTACCCGCTCACATTGTATGCAATGGCCAATGCGTGCGCACCGATCGGTCCATTGCTGTACAACGCGTCCCTGTACAAGTCACTGGCATATTTCACCATGCCTGTCACAGGTGAACGTATGCCAGCCACATTTACTTCCCAGGGAGTGAGGGGCACACCTACAACACCACAGCCTGTCCACACTGTATCCTAAGGCATGTAAGGCTGCATCACCTGTTCCGTGTATGGGGGTCAACATGTGGTTTTGTGGGTGGCACTTGGGGGCAGCCACTCCCAGGCTGTGCACGTGTTCATGGGGACAGTATCCTTGGTGTGTTGTGCACATGAACACTGTGGTGTGCAACTGTTCATTTCAGAGCATGTGGCATGGTCACATTTCACGGTTGTGTATGTGTATGTCATGTCACATACCCCCTGAGTCCCATGTGGGACGGTATGTACGTCACAAGGTGACCCATTGCCAGAATTGTGATTGCCCTCCACAGTCTGTGTGCATGTTGTGTTTACAATGTCTCTGATTCCATGTGCACAATGGGAGACAGTCTCCACATCCACGTTGTTTGTGCATGGACTTTGATGTTGTGTGTGTGTGTGTCACAGGCGGCCATGTCTGTCCTGCCGAGGCAACAGGGACCACTACCTGTGGGGGTCATGGTTGTTTAGCTGTGGTGTATTCATGATGCACCATGTCATGCCAGTGTCCATGTGGCAATACAGGGTCCCTGGGTATATACCTGTCGATGAGCTGTGATGCCTGGGGCACATCTGTCCTCACATGTCACTGTGGTGTGTGTTTGGAACGTGACAGCAGTGCATGGGTACTGTGACACAGCCTAATGATATCCCATAGCACAACCTGGGACTTGTTGAGGACACATGTTGAACTGTGATGTTAGTTGTTAGCCATGTAGGTGACATACATGTCCTTACGGAACGGCACACGCATCATGTACTTGTGTCTCGTAATGATGTATCATGTGATATTGAGTCTGGTCTATGCCACATATGTGGGGTGACTGACAATATTTCTTCCTTCACCTATGCACTGCAGGGCACCAGCTGCACATCGGCCATTCTCTGACCTTGCAACAGTGGTTGAACGGGACTGCATCCGATGGTACCGCTTCACCAGGCACAGATTGAGGAATTGACGGTGCGGTTGGCCCCACATTTGCAACCTGGCCGGACATACGCTACAGCGCTGACCCCCAATGTGAAAGTGATGGCAGCCCTACACTTCTTTGCCACCGGTACCTTTCAACACACTGTGGCGTCTGCTGGTGGGATTTCACAGACCATGTTCAGCCGTGTGCTCCGCGATGTTTTGGAGGCAATGTTGGGTTACCTGAACCAGTACATCTATTTCCCTAAACGTCAAGAACTCACTGACGTCAAGAGTGACTTCTATGCCCTGGGGAGGATGCCGCATGTCATTGGCTCCATTGATGGGACACATGTGGCTTTGATACCACCACAGGCACATGAGCAGGCATACAGGAACCGCAAACATTACCATTCGGTCAATGCACTGGTGGTATGTCTTGCAGATATGAGCATCTCACACGTGTGTGCCCGTTTCCCCGGTTCTGCACACGATGCCTACGTGATAAGGAGTAGTCGCATCCCGAGGATGATGTCACAGATGCGGAACCAGCGTGCCTGGCTTGTCGGTGTGTACTGACTTTGTACCATTGTGTGTGTTCTGCAATGTAGTATTCCACCCTCTTTTCCAACTCAGCTAATGTGCAATTGTCCGTATGTAGGTGACTTCGGATACCCCAACATGCCGTGGTTGCTGTCGCCCCTCAGGAACCCTGTGACACCAGCCCAGATGCGCTACAATGAGGCACATGGTCGGACCAGGAGAGTGATTGAGCGGACATTTGGTCTCCTGAAGAGCCACTTCCGCTGCCTGGACAAGACAAGAGGGGCCCTCCCATATGCCCCAGCAAAGGTGTGCAAGATTGTCATTGTCTGCTGCATGCTACACAACCTGGCAGTGCGGAAGGAGTTGCCTCTCATCGTGGATGACGATGACCAACATCCGCCACCTGTGGAGGATCCTGGCCTGGACCACGATGCCAGTGATGATGATGATGATGAGGGTGATGTCCGCACACAGCTCATCACCAACTTCTTCAGCTGAATGTGAGTATCCGGAGATGTCATGTCAATGATGTGAGTTTGCATGATATGTGTTGGTGGTGCTCTGGTGCTGTTTGAGTTTGTCCATGTGCTACATGACTGTATGCGTGCAGCGATGTGTCCTCACAGGTAGTCTGTACTCCCCAACAGTGTTGACATGCTAACTTGGTTCTGGGTGGGTATCTTGTGACATGTATTGGGCATGAGTATTGCAGTTCTGTCCTGTTCTTCAGTGCTTTTGACTGTGTGTCATTTCTGTCCTTCACAGGGTACTTTCAGGGTTGTTTGGTCAACTGTGATCCCCCGACACCGTGAATCAACTTCCAGGGTGGTAGCTGTCGTTTCCCTACAGGTGATGTGCGCCACACCCATGGACTTCCTTTCTTCTACACTTGTTGACTGTGTGCCCACTGCCAGGTGGGATTACCTTGCATCTGTAGTGGTTACAACATGTTGCAAATGTGTAATAAACCTGTGCTTCACTTTGTGATGTGCGTTGTCTGTGGTCACACATCTGACTGACATTTGCTGACTGCACCAGTGGGCTAGTTAACACAGACTGTGAATGGGTGTTGTGTCTGTGCATTGCACCGTATTTCCTGGCAACATCAGTGTAGGCGATGAGTCAGATGGCCCTGGTGTGTATGTGTTGTGTAGCCCTGGTGGTGTGTCTCCCTCATATGTGTCACGTCGCCATGACTCACATGCCGGTGTTGTACTTGCTGTAGCAGTTAGCATTCACAGTGTCATTTCGCAGATCATCATCTCCATGACAGAAACAACGTTGGGATCACAACAGAGGCAAGTATGGTGTATTAGTGAGTTTATTGACATACATGTGTGAGTATAGTGCACAGGATGGTGGGTGCCGTACATTGTGATTGTAATCCAAAGTTCCTAGATGATTTGGAAGTCCTGGTAGCAGAAATGTCCAGAGTAAAGTCCACAGTCATCTGATACATTGGTCCAACTTGAACTCCCCATGTCATGTGGGAGAGTTGTGTTGCATTCGACAGGGTGAACAGTTTGCGCACAAAGGTGATTTTCCAGAACAGGTGTTGGCTTCCTGGGGGTTGTGCATGGCCATCGGCCTCTCAGTCGCCCTTCCTCGGACGACCCCTCTTCTTTGGGGGGACCCTCAAGTGCAGGCTGCTGCGGTGCAGGGGACTCTCCGCCAGAGTCATCCTCCCTCCCTGTGGCAGTTGCAGTTGTTGCAGCACCAGATGTTGTGGGTACACAGGGAGGTGTTGACATGTTGGTGCAAATCTGGCGGAGGCATTGTAATATGTCCCTATTCACCACCGTCAGTTCTTGCAATGTGTCCCACTTGGACTCCATGCGGGACATGTGTAAGTCCAAGCGGGCATGATGGGCAGCCTGCTGCTGTTGAATGTCCCTGATGATCCCCACTACCTGGCTGACCTCTCCGGTGCTAGTCTGGTACGCATCAGCTATGCGTACCAGTTGTGGGTCATCATGCAGCCCAGACCCCTCTGCAAGCAGCGACCTATGTCTACCACCCCTGGCGACATGTGCAGGACCTGCGGTGGCACGCACAGGTGACCCTGGGCCCCCTTGGTGGTTGTTGCTGGTGTTGGTGTCCGTTGCTCCACGTTGGGCCGGTGTCCGTGTGCTGTTGGTGGTGGTGGTCCTTGGTCTGTCCGTGTCGGCAGGGGTGGTCTGTGTGTTGGCAGTTGTTGGAGGGGTGGGTGCAGGGGGTGCAGTTGGTGGTGCTGCTGGTGCTGCATGATGACTCACTCTGGAGGTGCCAGGTAGGTCTTCGTCATCCAAGGAGGGCAGAGGCTGTTCCACACCAGTGAGCTCAGTGTCCCCCGGAGCCTGGGACAGGGACTCCTCAGCGTCTGCTGCTGTGTCCCCATCATCACCTGTTTTTGGAAGAGACACACAATGTATGTTATGTTTCTACAGGCATCAATGGTTCAAACACCTGACAGTTGTGACTGTACCTCTGGATGCGGGCCTGTACATCGCATTGTCCTAAGTTGTCACAGTCAGCTGTTGATATTGGTGTAGCGCATTGTCCTGACAACATGAAGCATTTCAATGTGAATGTTGAGGTGTGTGCATGGCCAGCATTGGTGGTATTTGGTTGACATCCGGACATCCTTCTCCCTCCAGCCCAGTTATCCCACCATGAAGCATGCCACCCTTGCAGTGGGTGCAGGTTGACTCTCAGGATGTCAGTCAGTGGTGTCCTGCTGTTGGTTAGTGCACAGTTCCCAGCAGGGCCTTGTGCTCCCCACAACAGAGCACCATTGTCAGACATCTTTGAAGTGGCTTTTCACTCCCTGTGAGGTGTGCATGCTTCAGTGTGAGCTTGCTGGGCCATGCGGGTGGGGGATGTTGAGCTGTGACTACGACTCCCATCAGGCTATTGCCTACACCCCCCTTCCCAGCATGCCCATACTTCCTTCCTTTTGAGTGTACTTCACTGTGTGTGAGTGTGACAGCAATGGCAAGATGGCTGACAGTGGTGTCCTGCTGTTTGTTGGTGCCCAGTTCCCAGCAGGGCCTTGTGCTCCCCACAGCAGTACCCAGTGTCAGCCATCTTGTCAGTTCTTTGCCACTCCCTGTGATGTGAGCATGGTTCAGAGTGGTGTTGATGGGCCAATTGTGAGGGTGACCAATATCTGTGACTGCCACTCCCATCATGCTATTGCCTACACCCCCCTTCCCAGCATGCCCATACTTCCTTCCTTTTGAGTGGACTTCACTGTGTGTGAGTGTGACAGCAATGGCAAGATGGCTGACAGTGTGGTCCTGTTTGTTGGTGCCCAGTTCCCAGCAGGGCCTTGTGCTCCCCACAGCTGAGGCCAGTGTCAGACATCTTTGAGGTGGCTTTTGACTCCCTGTGAGGTGTGCATGCTTCAGTGTGAGCTTGCTGGGTCATGTGGGTGGGGGATGTTGAGCTGTGACTACCAATCCCATCATGCTATTGCCTACACCCCCTTCCCAGCATGCCCATACTTCCTTCCTTTTGAGTGGACTTCACTGTGTGTGAGTGTGACAGCAATGGCAAGATGGCTGACAGTGGTGTCCTGCTGTTGGTTGGTGGCCAGTTCCCAGCATGGCCTTGTGCTCCCACAACAGAGCACCAGTGTCAGACATCTTTGATGGGGCTTTCCACTCCCTGTGAGGTGTGCATGCTTCAGTGTGAGCTTGCTGGGCCATGTGGGTGGGGGATGTTGAGCTGTGACTACCACTCCCATCATGCTATTGCCTACACCCCCCTTCCCAGCTTGCCCATACTTCCTTCCTTCTGACTCTGCTTCCCTGTGGGGTAGTGTGCCTGTGATGAATGGATGGCTGACAATGTTGTCCTGGTGTTTGTTTGGCTACAACTCCCATGTGTGTCCCTGTGCTTCCCACAGCATAACCCAGGGTGGTGGTTCTTTGTGGGATAATTAATTTTAGTGTGAGGCAATGCATTTTCCCAGGTGAGTTGTGTGTAGTTTGTGTTAGGGGTGTGTGTGAGAAGAGCTGCTGGTAACTATGGTCAGAGCTGTCAGTCCTCCTTCCCACCCAGCCAGATATCCCACCATGGAACGTGCTTCCATTGCAGGGAGTGCAAGTTGTCTTTCAGGATGTCAGTCAATGGTGTCCTGCTGTTGGTTGGTGCACAGTTGCCAGCAGGGCCTTGTGCTCCCCACAGCAGTAGCCAGTGTCAGCCATCTTGTCAGTTGTTTTCCACTCCCTGTGATGTGAGCATGGTTCAGAGTGGTGTTGATCGGCGTATTGTGAGGGTGGGCAATATCTGTGACTACAACTCCCATGATGCTATTGGCTACACTGACTTGACCAGCATACACAGAATTCCTTCCTTTCTGTGGGATTCCCTGTGTGGTGGTGTTCTAGTGGTGGCTACATATCTGACAGTGTTTGTTGGATAGATTTGTGCCACTGCCTAGCTTTATTTGTTGTAGGGTTTGTACATGTCATGACACAGTTACATATCACTATGAGATGGCATGTATTGTGTTTATCTGACTGACATACACATCTTGGGATGATTCTGGTTTTGTTGCTGTGGATTTGCTAAGGGTGCATGGTTTGACTATCCCCTTGACAGTGATGTGTGTATGTTGTCACATGATATTGGGTATATTTGTTGTGTACTCACCAGGCTCTGGGATGTTTGATAGTCCATATACGCTCACTGGTGGTAGGATGGCCCGCACCTTCTCCTCCCAGGGCCTGAGGTATACTGGTTTGGCAGGTGGGCTACTGCCGGTGTGTTGGCTCAAGATGTAATCCTTCTTTAGTAGGTCCCTGACCCTCCTGCACACATCATACCACCTGTTCTGGATGTCTTCCTTTGTGTGCAAACATGGTGATTGTGCGTTCACCCTGTCGACGATCCTCTCCCACATCTTGGTTTTCTGCGACATGGGGGTCTGTTGGACCAGTTTACCAAACAGCTGTGGCTCTACCCTGAGGATCTCATCTACCAGGACTTCCAATTCACTGTCTAGGAACTTTGGATTCTTCTTTGGGGGCATGGTGATGGGTGGTGGTGGTGAGTGATGTGGGTGTTGGTGTGCAAGTGAGGGTGTGTGAGTGTGGGTTTTGCTGGATGTATGTGAGGGTGCTATTTGTTGAGGTGCTGATGGTGTGTGGCTTGTGTGATGGATGAGCTGAGTGTGTGTGTGGTTGCTGTCTGTTGGTGTTCTGTGCTGGCAGGTCATTTGAATTTGCAAAGGATCATGGTAGGGATTTGTGTCCTTTATATGGGTGGAGTTGTGGGTGTGTCTTTGTTCCCTGTTTCCCCCCCCAGTATTTATTGGCTTTGTAATTGCTTGTTTGGCCTTTTTTTTTGTGTTTTTCCCTTTGTACTTTGTGTGCATGTAGGAGACGTTCTTCTGACCGAGTCGGACCCTGCAGTTGTCTCGTGCGAGCTTCTCCGAGTCGTTCACGCTGTGTTTGTGCTGTGTTTCATGTGCGGCGTACGCATCGGTCGCGGAGTATTGTGTTGCTTTGGCTCACTGTTTGGTATGTGTGTCGTTCGTACGGCTTGTACTCCGTGCGACTCGGTCCGGTTTTCCACGCGTTGCATCGTACTGCGCAGGTCGGACTTCGCGGGTACGTTTCATTCGGGTTCATTCCTGGTGCTTGTCGGTCGGTTCGATTCGCGTGGTTTTCCGGCCGGATAGCTGGTTTCCGCGCGGTTCGGTCGTTCGGCTTGTGTTCCGTACGAGTCGGTCGGATTTTGCATGCATTTCATCGTACTTGGCGGGTCGGGCTGCACCGGTACGTGTCGGTCAGAATAGATTCCCGATCCGAGTCGGTCGGTACGTTTTCTGGCCCGAATCGGAATCGGCCCCTATGTGTCCAGAGGAGGCTGTCAGACATCCATGTCCTACCCAACAGGATCAGAAGGATATGCAAAATCAACACCCAGCAAGTAATAGACTAAGATGGGAACTTCTGATGACTCGGCTGATGAAGATTTTGAACAACGAGGACATTATATTCAGTATCCTGATTTATAAAGTGCTTTGGCACATTAAACAGAATTAAAATTTTCCAGAACCTTCCACACAAGAGGAAGCTTTTAATGCCCAACACCAGCTTAAAGAACCTGGCTCCTTACCTGTTCATGCAGCTATTAGAATGGTTCTGAATATAGACTATAAAGATATTTTATAGTCTCTTTTTCCATGTTTCTTATCTAAGCGATATCCTTTGTAAAAGTTTCAAGATGAATTTCCCACTTCGGTGAAAGTTGACTCTCTTTTGGCTTGGTGAGCATCACATGGGTCCATAATTTGTAACAATGCTTCTCCCTCAGACGTAGCGGATAGAAAGTGGATGCAGCAGTAAAAAGAGTGTACTCAGCCTCTAACTTTGCTTTAATGGCCTCTGCATATGCTTCTTGCATGGTTCAGTCTCTTTCATGGGATTTTTAGCCCCTAGCAAAAGAAACTGAAGGTAGATCTGACTATATTGAGAGACTTTCAGCAATGGACAGCACGTCAGGTTCAAGACTGATATTTCTTTGGACTTTCTGAGCACCTCAGCATCAACATCTGCGTCCGCTAAACAGGCAAGAAGGCACATATGGATGCCTTCATGGAAAGTGGATGCTGTCCTAAAGGCTACACTGAGTCATCTTCCTTTTACAATAGGTAAATATTTAGAGCCCAGGTGGAGGATTTGATCAAGAAATCAGCAGAGAATAGGAAGTTGATGGCTCCTTGACCGAGTTTTCCAAACAAAATAAACTTTGGGTCTCAGAAACCAGCTAGAGTATTTTTTCAACCTTTTCGCAGAAGGGGTTTGGCCAGATACCCTTTCCTCAGAAAAATGACAGTCTCTGACAACCACCCACTTGCAGAGCAAGTGGGTGGTTGTCTTCTTTTCTACAACAGTTGAAAAGATCAATATCAGATGTGTGGGTACATAATCAAAGAAAGTTACAAAATAGACTTTCGAGAAATGCCAGACAGTTACTTCACAGTGACTCTAGCAACACAGAATCCTCTAAGGAAGAGAGACTTTGAATTCAGGACTTATTAGACAAAAGGCCATAATTCCAGTGTCAGATTCAGAATTGGGAAATGGTTGCTAAAGAAACCTTCAGGAGAGTACAGGCACATTCTGGATCTCAAGAAGCTGAACAAATATCACCAGCGCAGACCAATCAAGATGTTTACTCGTCAAATGATTCTTCCTTTGATATACCAGAGCACCTTCTTCGCCTCTTTAGGCTTGTTAGATGCTATCTGCATATTCCTATCCACAAACAATTCTAGAGGTTTATACAACTATATGTTTTTGGGAGGCATTATCCGTTCAGAGTTCTTCCCTGTGGTCTTTCTCTAACCCCAATAGTTTTCACAATGTCTTAGCTCCTCTAGAGAGTAGGTTGAATGACCAGGGTATAAATGTATTTCTTTACTTTGATCACCGATTAATTAGTACATGTTCTTTTTCAAAGGGCCAGCAAGATGTTCAGACTGTTTGCAGTTTTCTCTAAGATCATAGGTTGCTCCTAAACATTAAAAAAATCCTTCTTTCTGCCATTTCAGACACTGCAGTACATAGAGATGAACATCCAGAAAGAAATTGTCAGGGTCTTCCTTCTAAAGCCAAGAAAGTTGAAAGTGAGAGAGCAGCTGTCAAATCTTCTGTAATACAACTGTGCAACAGCCAGAGAGTGGTTGGGGACTCATGGGGAGATACATTGCAGTTTGGCTATTGTTGTTCCTTTGTCACATCTTCATCTATATCCCCTGGCTGATCATCCTGAGGGAGAGTTGTAGGCCACACTATGTACCTTGCAGTCACAGTGTGTAAAAGGGAACCCAATGATGAAGCATGTCACCTTTGGGTGAGTGAGGGTTCTCGTCTTAATAAGACAAATGCCCCCTTTTCCCTACACCTACACTGTAGTTTTTGTTAGTCTTTTGTTATTTTGCAACCATCCCGTTACCTTTTTGTGAGTATAGTGATCATCTCTTACATCATTGGAATAATAGGTCAGAAAAATTCTAGTGAGACAGCAAATAAGAAGATTGGTGGTTGCACAGGTATGTTTCTTTGATTGTTCCAAATGCAAAGACCATTACTAAGATGCTAGTTACAGAGGTCGGGGAGCAGTGATGAAGAATCCTTCTATCCTATGGTTTTTGGTCCGGTACAGAAGTACAAAGGTCTTCAAACTGAGGGAATTAGCAGCTATCTTCAATGTAATGTGGGCTTTTCTACTATGCAATCAGAATTAGACAATAAAGATAGGAGTAAACAGCCAGGTAGCTGGTGCTTATGTGAACCTACATGGTGGATTGAAGGTTTGGGCTCTACCTCTCCTAGCTCAGAAGATAGAAAATCGGGCAAAGTCCAATCTTCTCTCTCTGGAAACAATTCAGGGAAGGGAAGGGAGAAGAGGCTTGTAGACCAATTGGGAAAGGTTTTTCTGTCTTCATCCTCAATGGCCTTCACTTCTCTGATTTTCCATCATAACTTTCATAGACTCGGTCTACCTTGGGTGAATATGTTTATGTTACTTAGTAGATTTTGTTTCCTTATTCTATTGGGCTGCTCTGTACATTCCCTGGATGAAGACCCTGGTTTATGTTTTTTCTCCATATTCTTTACTATCCAGAGTTCTGAGGAAGATCATTCAGTAGAATGCTCAGGTTCTGCTAGTAGCCCCTTGCTGGTCTCAAAGGCCCTGGTTCCCAGTAATTCTGAGGTAGCAGTTGCTCAACCCTGGATTTGTACAACTACCACTGCTCGTTGGGTTCCTCTTCCACCTGTATAATCCCTATTTAAGCTGAGGTTAGGGGTCTGGAGGGTGTAAGGAGAAGCCTAATTGAACTGGAGTGTTCAAAGGAGGAAGTCTGCTGAATTCAAAAATCTAGAAGGCCAACCACCTTAAAGAATTATTCTAGAATTGGAAAAAGTTTAAAGACACATGTGGTTCAAAAGCGTTACATCCTTCTTCTTGCTCACCTAAATGAATCACTAATTCTGGACTTCCTTAGAGACAGGTTTTTGTTAAGCTCTTTCCACTGTATGCATTACCATTTGTTCTTAGAGCTCTACAGAATTCTCATTTTGAAACATTGGATTCTATTTCTCACATGAGAACAAACTTAGATGGATAAAACAAACCTTTCCTTAGCTTATGATTTAATTGGATCTGTCCAAAAAGGAACAAATTTGGGTAGGTCAGCAAGAAGGGTATCTTGGGCAGCATATAAAAAAAGAGTATTTCAAGAAGAAAATTGTAATCCTGATACCTGGGTTTCAGTCAATGCTTTTGTATCACATTACAGATTTCAGTTGGGGAGTTCTAATCCTACAACATATGGTTCAAATGTGCTTTCTGCATTATTGGATTAATATCTTTAAAATCTCTAATAAACCACATGGTGTAGCATTATTTACACTGTCTCTATTTTTCTAGAATATAGTCATATAGAATGAGGTTTACTTGGGTACATCCGCATTAGGAAGGACTGGGACAAGGAATAGAAATGAGGAGGTAGTACTATCACTACTTACTGAAAATCTTCTTTGTTACTCTGAGTTGTAGTCTTCCTCATCACAGACATACACACACCTCTCCATACCTTTTCTATTTCAAAGTTCTGAATGTTAGTTTGCTTTTGTATAACAGGATTTTATCTCAATATGCTATGGACATGAGCTAGGGGAATCATTTACAATGCAGCATACTGTTTTTTCCTTAGAGGGTACGCATGGTCCACTCACTGAGGCAGAGGCCTCATTTGTAAGGACTATGATGAGTAAGATTTTGGAGCAGCGTGGTTTAGTCTCCACCTTTACACGTCACAGAAGTGCAATTATATACATGCACCTAACATTATTCAATGTGTGCCTTCATCTTACTAACATAAACATTTAAACACATTACTTGAATGTATTCACTGTAGGAACTTAGGGGCCCATTACGATACCCGGCGTAAAAAATCCGCCAGGCATGGAAGCGGCAAAAATCCGCCCGCACACACCGCCCGAACACCGACCACGCCATTACGATTACACAAACCGAAAACCGCCATCGGCGGAAAAATCACACAAAATACCGCCCGCCAACGTCCGAGTCGGAGTCAAACCGCCCGCCACGGACGGAAACACGCACGACAACACAAAACCGCCCGCCCTCACGGCCGACACACCGCACGTGAAATTACGATCGCACCGACATGAGCGCGGAAAAACCACAAATATACCGCCCGCCAGCGCTAACAACGCCGATGAGAATCGACACGGCAGAAGCCATGGCGCCCACGTACCTGCACAGAAACCATCCGCACACAAAACCAATAGCACACAACATGGCCAACAAGTCCACACAGCAAGGCACGCACAAATACACAAGCACAGTACACATCCCGAAAACACCCCCCGGACAAACAAAAAATACAAAGGCCAGAACCCCAGACACAACACACCTGAAAACAACAGACCATGAGGACACACCCACATAGGTGAGTACAAAAGCAGCACTCCCACAGACCACAACCCCTTGCTACATTGCAAACCAGAGAGGAGAGGAGAGGACACAGTGACACAGCAAGGACAGCAGCACACCACAGAAACGCACACATCACAACCACCACCACCACCACCACCACCACCAAACACCACCACCACCACCACCACCACCAAACACCGGCACCACAAACCCCCTGCACATTACACAACACACACCGCACCAGCACCACAAACACCATGGCACCACAAAGAATGCCCAAGTACACGCCCATTGAGCTGACGGTCATGGTCGACGAGATCATCAAGGTGTACCCACAAATCTATGGGAACATGGTCCAGCACACACCACTAGCCACCAGAAACAGAATGTGGAACCGGATCGTAGACCAGGTCAATGCAGTCGGGACCCTGCCCAGGAACAGAGGTGAAATAAACAAACGTTGGAATGACGTAAAGAGCCTGGTCAAGAAGAAGGAGGGCAAAAACAGAGAGCTGGCTGCCGTCACTGGCGGAGGGAATCCCGCGCTCTTTAAGACCTTCAAAGCGTGGGAGGAGAAGGTGCGAGTCGTAATACATCCGGAGATCCTCGCCGGATTAGCAGGGGAGTGGAGGCTGGTAAGTACAAACTAATGTATACCAGCACACCGCTATGTACTCACATGCGCAACTACCATGCCACAGCTCCCAGGGACAAACACCCCCATGTCCAGCACACAATACACAACACATCACACACACATGCAACAGACACCACCACACACAGCCCAAACCGAACAACTGTAACATACGTGGGGACATGTGTACACTCAGCCAGCCACGTAACCACCAACAGGTCCCCAAATATGCCAGAAGCGCCACAACGAGCACCCACCACACCCATGTGTCCGCCACAGCTGCACTAACCGACAAGTAACAGGTAAGTGGCAGGAACACAAAGTGCAGTGGGTGGGAGGGTGGACAGCCCAAGTACAACACACACCAGGCCCCAGTCCCACAGCACAGCAAGGAGGAGCATCCCCCATACCCCACAGCCACGTGTCAGCCACCGCAGTGCACAACGACAGCCGAAAGGCAGACATCACGGTCCACAGCAATCGGTGTCAGTGGGTGTCCAGCCACCCCCACGACCCACAACACCCCCCACCCCCACAGACCTGCAACATGGAGCACCCCCCGCTTAGAGCCATGTGGCATCCAGTACAGTGCACGCACGAACAACTTGCAGGTGGGAAACTGGACAGGGCTGGATTACTGGAGGCATGAGGACCATAACACGACCAACACATGGGACATGTCACGTAGCAGACGAACACGCAGCACCGCCCACCGTCACGAACAAGTGAACAATGTGCACACGGACATGAACAACAGACTCACACCCCACATGACTCATCACAGACATAGCAACACCCAAGGAGCCACGTCTGCATGCACAAGCCACACTGAATATAGTCCCACACGGCAGCCACTGTGCAACTCATCACACACAACCGAAACACCATTGAAGTCCTGTCCATGTAGCCCCTACTGCCTGTCAACCAACCACCCCACAACTACGCCTATGTAAGACAAACAACACTAGACGCAACAGAGCGGAACAACATAAATGCACACGAACACCACTGAACCCATCAAACACACAGACACACCATGCACATACAACATACCATCCATCCCATCCGTCAGCCCCAGTCTCATGAAAGGCATGTCATCCGCACAGCTGCCACACATACAGCAGTCACGCTAAGATACATGACCATGACCAACCATGTGCCAGAAGTCAATGAAGCGCACGACACACTGTGAGCAACAACACACAACATGGGCCACACCCCCCGAGCACTGCAGTGATGCACATGGCACAGGGCAGCACGCACACCAAGGAGATGGGACAACTGCAATACGTTGGCTGGCACACAACCATCACTCACTCATAACGATGCGTCCAATGCCATGTCCAGTAATCACAACAGACAGCAAATATGCAGGCCATGTCAAGCATGCACACACCTCAAACCATGCACTGTCATGCTGCCACAACACATGTCACGTTCGGCACCCATGGCTCACAGCATGTACCCCAAAAGCATATTCCCTCCCAAATGCGAATCTGGGGCATGGCCCCCATGTTGCCATATGCGTTCCTAAGCGTTCCATTTGAACCCCAAAAGCATATTCCCTCCCAAATGCGAATCTGGGGCATGGCCCCCATGTTGCCATATGCGTTCCTAAGCGTCCCATCTGAACACCAAAAGCAAAGTACAAACCAGACCCAGGATGGGCCAGGAGCCCGCATACACCAGAGTCACAATAAGTAGGGGCACAGCAACACACCCATCGGCATGGCCAATCCGTCCCATGCCACATGTGCACAGCACACAGTCCCATTGCCAAGCACACACAACTACAGATGCTACAGCCACACACACGCCTCCGGGAAACCCATGTACGAGATTGCACGAACTGTTAATGTCAGACGACAAATACATACTTCGCCAGGTGCAACACAATAACAAATCTCATTCTCTCCACAGGTGACGAACTGCTGGATGCTGGGGATGGAGCCAGCAGCCAGCACAGCCAGCCTACAAGCCCCCAACGAGGACACACGGATCTGGAGGATCTGTCCTCCTCTTCGGACACGGACCACCAAGCAGGCCCATCTGGTGTGGCAGGGCCCAGCTGCTCCCCAGGACCCCTCCTACCCACCAACCCATCATCCAGGGCTGCTGAACATTCCCAGCCCCCTGCTGCCACTGTCGTTGCGGCCACACCCACGGTCATTGTGGCCACTACCACTGCCGCAACCGCCACCATCGCCGCACCGACCACCACCGCCGCCACCACCACCACGTCTTCGCTGGCACCAGCCCCAGCGCAGGTGGTGGCCCGGCCGACTGGATCCACCCTGGGAGCCACAGCGAGGACCGTGGTGAGCAATGTGGCTAGTGGGCAGGCCGGTGGCAGCAGGACTGGTAGGAGGAGCAGGGTCAGGGAAACGCCAGCCTCCCCTGGGAGCCATGCCCTGCCTCAAATGGCCAGAGTCCTTGGGGCCTATGAAGAGGCCCAAGGACAATGGGTCCGGTCTGCTTCAGACACGCGTGAGGTGCTGGGGGTGCTGAGGTCCATGGACGCCCGTATGGGCCAAATCGTGGACCTCATGGGCCAGCTGGTGGTGGCGGTGAGGTCACAGCCAGGGACAGCAGCTCCCCCTCCGCCACCACCTGCCGGGGCGCAGGGTGGAGCAGCAGTGTCCAGTTCCCCTGCGTCCACAGCCAGTGAGCACACCTCAACCACCAGCATGTCGCAAGCAGGCACCCCCTCGCAAACGTGGAAGGGGCCGTCCGAAGTGGAAACAGATCTCCCGGGAGGACTTCGCACGCTCCAAACGCAAGTGAGGCAGCCAGCCAGCCTTCCGCCAGCCTTCCTTGACCAGCCACTGCATTGACTTGGACTACGATCCCACTCCACACAGCCATCTGGATGGCATGTGTGTGTTGGACTATGGACATAGAACCAGTGGGTACAACCTGATCATCACGCAGCCATGACCGACAGCTCATTGTCACTGCACGCACCACTTTTGTCATCACCTTACACACATTCACATGTCACAGTTTGTAATAAATGCACCTTTGTCACTAACTGCTGTTTGTGCCCTGTGTTTTATTTGTACGGAATACAACGGCCACCTTGGGCGGAAAGGCACCTGATGCGTGGCATGGCAATTGAATCCGGAGGGCCTGTAGGGACCTAGGGGTGGGAGACAGAACAGGAGCACATTCAATGAGTGTGTCACACACCCATCACACAGTACATGTCAACAACTACAAGCAATGTACACACATCGCACAGAGCAATAGGGCACAATGCCACAGCCACCAACAGTGGCATACTACCCTGGCCATGGAGCGTTGACACACAGCACGCAGTGAACAAACGGCCACCCTGACACAGCACACAGCACACACACACCTGCACAGATACAGCCACATCAGCCGTCGTACATGGACACTCACCGTCAAGTGAAGTAGCGGGCGATGAGCTGCTGCCGCACATTACCAGCTTCCTCCTCTCCGCTGTCCTCCTCACTCGAGCTGTCCTGGTCTGCGGGCTGGGGCCCTGGTTGATCTCCATCATCCACGATGAGGGGGATCTGCTTCCGAATGGCCAGATTGTGCAGCATGCAGCACGCCACCACTATCTGGCACACCTTCTGTGGGGAGTACGCCAGCGCACCCCGGTGCGGTCCAGGCACCTGAACCTGGACTTGAGGAGGCCAAAGGTACGCTCGACCACACGTCTGGTCCTCCCATGTGCCTCATTGTAGCGATCGTCTGCTGGGGTGCGAGGATTCCTCAATGGACTGAGCAGCCATGCCCCATTCGGGTACGCAGAGTCACCTGGGTGTGAGGGACACAGAGAACCGTTGCAATTCCAACTGGACAGGGGACAGCATCGCACAACCAGCACGCTACACCACTCCACATACTCACCGACAATACAGGCACGATCCTGTTGCATATTGGACATCAGTCGTGGCAAGATGCTGTTGCGCATTATGTGTGCGTCATGGGCCGAGCCTGGGAACTTTGCACACACGTGGGTGATCACCATGTCCGCAAGGCACACCACTTGCACATTCAGGGAGTGCGTGTGCTTCCTGTTGCGGTACAGGTGCTCAGTGGCCTGTGGTGGAACAAGGCCGACATGTGTGCAGTCAATGGCTCCAACGACGTGTGGGATTCTGCCAAGGGCATAGAATGCACCCTTCACTGCCGCCAATTCACGAGCCCTGGGGAAGCGGATGTACCTGTTTCGGTACAGCATCATGGCTGCCAGTACATCCCTCAGCACCTTGCTGAACATGGGCTGGGACATCCCTCCTCCAATGCCCACTGTGTGCTGGAATGACCCAGTGGCGAAGAAATGCATGGCGGCCATCACCTTAGCCGTGGGGGTGACAGCAGTCGGATACACCCTGCGGGGACGGAGATGGGGTTCTAACATGGCACACAGTCGATGCAGGGTTGGCCTGTCCAGCCGAAACTTCCTAATAACCTCTGTATCGTCCATGTCCGCCAGCAATTGGTATGGGCGGTCAATGTTCGGTCTCCGCCTAGGGACAATGGCAGAGGACACATGTCAAAGCAACACGACACATAGCAATTTCGCATACACATCACTGACATGACTGAGCAAGCACATGAGCCACAGCCCAGCTGTCAAGCTGGGACGGCACGGCCACAATACACTTACACAGGTCTCCCAACAATGGCAATGGCTAGTGATACAAACCACTGCCATGTGCATGCACATGGGGATCTAGGCCCCAATGACTTGCGGGGCGTGCTGATGGGGACTGACTGCATATCCGTCAAGCGGCAACGCCACGGCAACATGAATGTCTGCTGAGCATGGAACTGCTTCCGCGGCTGGATGAGTATGGCACACGACGACGACGATGTGGGCACAGGCTGAGCGGCCAAAACAAGTGGGACCTGTGGCACGAGGGGATATGAGACAGTAGTAGGTGTCAGCACTGTACCCTATGTACAGCACTGTACGGATCACACCTCCCGAAACATTGACAGGTGTCCACATTGACAGCCCCATGCCAAGACGGCTGTGTGCTTGCAGCCACACGTCACAGGTGAGAGGTTACATTGCACGTGCCAGGTGGCAGACGTACATAGTGGGAGCTGGCATGTGTGTGCATGTGTCTCCTGTTCAGGATCCACCAGATGGGCGCTGACTCTGTACTGACCATTGGACACAGCATGTTCCATGGAAGGCTTGTGTGTGGGATGGTGGCACTGGATGTGCCTCCGTTGGGTGGGGGCCATGCACAGGGCGGGTACGTCGATGATTGCGCATTGTTGGTCACGGTGGGTGCACCAACTGAGATGTGTTGCCCTGTGTTCAATTCCTATGTCCGCATGATGATGGACTGTAGATGTGGGCAGACTACACATTGGTCGATGTGCTGTCTATATGCATGTGCCTTCACACCAGGCACAGCTGCCCCTGCACATGTGACCCCTGCTGGACTCGCTGCTGGGTCTGTGGAGCTGATGCACCTTCTGCGCGTGGGGCGGACAGCTCTCCTCACTTCCCTCATTGCGCATGTCATGACTTTGCCGCAGGTGACATGGATCATGGAGGGCCCACATGTACGCGTGGGTAGGCTACACATGATTGTACACTGGTCGCCACCCCCAGTCAGTGTTTCGAATGGGAAGGTTGTCGTGCTGGTGGTATGTTCGATGTGGCGGATGGGCGGGCCTAGGTGCGGGCTTACATTCCGGACATGGGGGGGTAGTTGGATTGGCGACTAGTTGCAGTACACACGGGACACGTCTCTTCCTTTCCACATCTGGGTCATCCCTTGTACTAACTGACAGTGATACAGTCATCTTCGCCCCAGCCCTCATGTCCTCCCCTCGCTCCCCCAATATGCATGCTCACCTGCGAGGCTAGCGCTTGCACAGGCAGCCCCAAGCTCGCACCAGAGAGGGCAAGGAGTGTATGTGTGGGTCCAGTTGCACGAGTGGGCTGTCTCAGGGTATGATGTGTTGCGGGACGCCGTCCACCTGCGTGGTGCCCCAAATGGAGACCCGGCCTGCATGGACTATGCATCACAGTCTTCGCCTTCCGGATCCGCCACCTGCGACACCCAGTGGCTGTGGCTGCCCTTGCGGCCAGGCCGCGTCCGTCTGTGGCTGATGGCCCACACATTCACTCTTTGGCCTCTCTGGGGAGGGCTCGGGGGTGGTGGCGCACGCGCTTGCACTTAGTCGCAATGGCATGTGGCGTGGTTGGTATGATGGGCAATGGATGGGATGGTGCGAGCCACCTCCCGTGACGTCAGTGCTGCTCGTGCTGTGGTGCGTCCCCCTACACTTCCATCTGACTTGTGCCATGCTAGACGTTGAGGTTCTATTGCCTGCGTGATATGACCAGGAGGAGCGCGAGGAGACCTCTCACACACCATGCTCCACTGCCATCCCGTGCCCTGTATCGCCTGTGCGGATTGACTATGTTGGGGTTACACCTGGTCGACTGGGGCTGTGTGTGCCTTGTCAAGGGGCATGGCGGGCGCACAACAGGATCCAGCTTGTCCACAGAGGGTGGGCTGAGGTGCGCCTGGTACCGCTTTGTACGTGTGCCCGGCTGCTGTGCACACACGTGTTCACTCCCCCTGACAGGTGTCCTCTCACAATGCCCAGGGAAGCGGTGGTGTACTGTTCATGACCCCTCCCAACACGGCGTGCTCCAACTTGGCATGTGCGCATCTACCCGTCGCACCCACCCACCTGAGCACTGCGTCCATACGACTTCACACGACACATGTGTGTCTTCCACAGTAGTGCTACTCATTTGCGTTGACATCCAATACCAGTGGACTACATGGTCATGTCACGACTGCCGTGTACTTCACATACTCTCATCCTCTCTCATTCGTACTTGTGAAATGAGTCAGCGGAGACAGTTTTGGTTTCAAACATTATATTGAGTCTTCTGTCCTCTGTGATGCAGTATAGTGGACACTACTGGCAGCGGAATACATGTTGAGGATATACTGAGCATGATTGCAAATGGGATAGGGTGTGGGGTTACATGTGATTGGCTGTTGCATGTGGGATGTGGGCTTCAGAGTGACATCTGCTTGGCCAAGGCTGTGCTAATGTACATTTACGTATAGCTGCGGAGCTGCGGACTTTGACACAGACGGTATACATGTAGCCTACCAGACCGCTTGGCACCATGGGCACAGTCCATCTCAGTTCCATGTGACAGGTTTGCTGCGGTTGTTCCTCATGCACGCGTGCATGTGAGATGACATCAGGGCATGTGCTTGCGTGCATGCAGCGGCGTGCCACTTGTTGTTGCAATGTGGTGGTTACTGGACATGTCACAGTCACTGGGGTCGTGTTGTTGTTGTATGCACTTGTCGTCCATGCAAAGGTCCTGGTATGGGATTCCCGGGGCGGGGGTGGGAGGGGTGCAGCACCCACAGACTCCAGGTGACCTATTCATGTCCACTGAGCGGTGTGTGTGTCCATGGGCGCTGGATCCATGTCGTGTCCTGGTTGTTCGTGCAGTTCCGTCCATGTGGGTGCGATACACAGAGCCCATGCCACTGCCTCCCACGATGCATGCGGTGTTCCTGGATGTGATGGGGAACAGTGTGCATGTCCCGGTCATATCCGATGTCATGGCGATGTCGTTGATGGTGTGGTTACAGTTGCCGGTCGTTTGGTATGGCTGTTGTGGTGGTGACTGGCCAGTCCGTGCGGAAGCTAAGCATGGGTGCGGGGTTGGACATCATAGGTCACTCGGGGAACCTGCGTTGTGGTCCGACGAATTGACAGGTTGTCAGGTATGCGATGCCGTCCAGCAGGGCTTCCATGTCATTGGTGGTGTACATGTTTGCCAGCCAATGTAGCGGATGGTGGCTGTCAAGGTGTTGTTCGTAAGTTGTCCCTTGGAGGACCATGATGGGGCATGCTGGGTGACATTCGATGTAGCTGTTCTCGATGATCCGTCGTGTGGAGGCACAGTGGTCCCATTTCAGTGCGGGTGCGATGTTGGCCACATACGCCATGCCCCCATAGGCAGAGCAGGCCCTGTCGTGTGCGTCCAGAGGGAGGAGTAGTGGTAGCAGGTCCGCCTTCAGACATGCCGGGTTGGAGAGGCATATCTCGACGGGATGCTGGTATGGACACCTCCGACAGTAGAAGACGGGCATGACGCAGCTGAACAATGTGATGCGGTAAGTCAGTCGGTAACTTACGTTCAGCAGGGACAGGAGATCGCATCCCAATGTATGGAACAGGTTGGTTTTGTACAGCTTGAGCTGTTCGGCGTAGTTGGGTAGGTGTGTTGCGGTTGCCATTTCCCAGCGGTGCGTTGTGGTGGCGTGATCCGGCTGTGTGTGCAGTCTGCAATGTGCACGCTCCGAGGTTGCTGTGAGCTCTGTGTAGTCGTAGGGAGACAGGACTTGTGTTCTGTTGGCTTGTTTGGAGGACACGGGCCCTCTTCCCACTTGCTTCTCAGACAGTTCAAGGTCAGTGATGTGTGACTCCTTCCAATTAACTTGCATGTGGCCGACATGGGGGAGTGTTTTCTTCTTTCTTCCCCGTCCGTTGTGTGCTTCTGTGATATGCGCTATCTGCCCTGTGGTCGGTCTCCTCGGCATGCCTGTGTTGGTCTATTCTTGGACAATGGCTGTATTCACCGGCTTCTGTCGTAGGGCTGTGGTTTCGGAGTTGGAATGGAAGGTCATTCAGTGCTGTCTGCTCTCCCTTGTGTGGGCGGCAGGCTGCCTTTCCGCTCTGCTTTGGGCCTTGTGTGTGAATGTTATTCTTGGGCCACCTGTTGTCGGTCCCCGGGCTCTTTGGTGTTCCGTTTTGTATGTCTTGTTCATATGTGCAGGGTGGTATGGGTGTTTCAGTGTGGTACTGGCGTTCCTCTTCCCTAAGGGGCCCTGCTTCTCCTAGTTGGTGTTGCCGCCGCTGTGTGCTTCGCCATGTTTGTTACACTGGGGTGTGTCCTGCTGTTGCGTGTCTTCACTGACATGTGTGCGTCGGTTGTGTGGCGTTGGGTGTTGTCCGTGAATTGGGCGTTGGGGACATGTCTGTGGCAGGCCTGTCACGTGTCATGTGCGTTCGGGGTGGGGCTGATGTGTGTGCTGCTTGGTTGTGTCCCTGTGTCTGTGTGCGACGCATGCATGGCGCTGCGGTTGGCCTCTGCGTTGTGCGCATGT
The DNA here is from genome assembly GCA_963921515.1 of Calotriton arnoldi. Taxonomy (NCBI): domain Eukaryota; kingdom Metazoa; phylum Chordata; class Amphibia; order Caudata; family Salamandridae; genus Calotriton; species Calotriton arnoldi. Next base: position 75,589 of record CAWUFW010021564.1, read on the forward strand.
GTGGCGGCGTCATCGGCGCTTTGGGGCCGTGACGGGGTGGTTGGTTCCTAGTCCCAGGTGGTGTGTACACATGTGTTCCGCGATGTTACGATTTGGCCTGTGTGTCATATGTGGATGCAATGGTGGATGTGTTGTGTACACGCGCTGGTGGGGGTTGTCCGCTTTTTCCGCCCTTGCACTGTGTGCGCTGTTTGCGTGCACTTGTTGTGTGTGTGCCTACCTGCGTCTCCGCGGTACGTTGCGTCCTTGGTGGTGCATCAGCAGGAGCATGGGGAGGGCCTGCAGTGCTGGATTCATGCTCGGGGGAGCCGCTTCTTCGTTGTCCGTGCTCGGCATCCGTGTTACCGCTTCGGTTTGTCGTACGGTTTATCTTGGCCGTGGGAGCCGTTTGTTTGCGGCATCGTAATTTATGTGCCGGGCGGGACGTGTTTCGTCGGACGGTGTGTGTCAGTTGGGCTGCGCCGCTACGTGTACGGGCGCACTTTGATGGCGGACGGTGTTGCTGGCTTGCCGGCGGTGTTTGGCCTACTTTTCGCATCGTAATTGGACGGGCGTGTGGACTGCTGCGTGCTGGCGGTAACTGGTACTTTTTGCATCCGCCAGCACGGCGGTGGTGCTTCCGCCCGCCATCGTAATGAGCCCCTTAGAGATTTATAAACATGTGCACTAATGTTCAGTTTGAACATGAATCATGTATTCTTTAGTTACGTTTTACACTTATGCTTCTAGTTATAATTGCATGTGTAAACATGTATTATTTTGCTCAAGTTTAGCAATTTTATTAAAAGATTTTAAAAATTTCGAAGTGCACATTAAATGCTCATTTAAGTTAGCCTGACTACAGGCCTCAGTTGAAATGTATTTTCTTTGCTTTCATGCTTTTTCCTTCTTTTGCAGGTTTATTATTTCATTTAGTAAGGGAAAAGTTCATTGTCTGTATTAGACGACTGATAAAGAGGCCTGAGAGAGACTTGGCATTGAACGTGCATAAACAATGGTCGAAAGAAGCTTTCTGTTCACTGCGTACCAGGATGGCAAGATGTTCACGGCTGAAAACGGTAGACTCAGTTCAGTGCATTGAGAATTCAGAACAATGTTGTAGACACACATGAACAGCATTCTGATTGGATGCTGCTGGTATGAACAGAGATGCAAAAAGAACAATTGATGGACAGAATGCAGAACAATGTCATACATTCACCCCAGTACAGAGATCTGGGCCTAAAGTCATTGTTTTTTTGCTCCTCATGCCATTCCAGTTTGAGCCCAGCCATTTGCAAATCAGTCTTGACCGATGAGATTAAACCCAGATCTTTGTGACTGGGGTTGAATGTTTACATTGTTCAGCATTCCGTCCATCATTTGTTCCTTTTATTTTTGTCGCCCTAAGTGGGAAGGGTATGGCCAGAGGTGGGTCCAGTGCTCACTGTGCCACTGGATTCAAGCTAGCCTGGCTGATATGGGGTGATGCCCTGAAACCGGTCCCAGGATGCTTGTTTCCGGTCCAGGGAGGACCTGGCTTGGCAGTTCAGGCTCGACTGTTCCCATGAGGCAAAGGGTCAAGACTGATTTGCATATGTCTGGGTCCAAACTGGGGTGGCGTGATGAGCAAAAGAACAATGGATTAAACCCAGATCTTTGTGACTGGGGGGAATGTTTGCATTGTTCAGCATTCCGTCCATCATTTGTTCCTTTTGCTTTTGTCGCCCTAAGTGGGAAGGGCATTCCCAGACGTGTGTCCGGTGCTCACGGCGCCACTGGATTCAAGCTAGCCTGGCTGATGAGGGGGTGATGTCCTTAAACCAGTCCCAGGATGCATGTTTCCAGTCCGGGGAGGACCTGGCTTGGCAGTTCAGGCTGGACTGTTCCCATGAGGCACAGGTTCAAGACTGATTTGCATATGGCTGGGTCCAAACTGGGATGGCGTGGTGAGCAAAAGAACGATGGATTAAACCCAGATGTTTGTGACTGGGGTTGAATGTTTGCATTGTTCAGCATTCCATCCATCATTTGTTCCTTTTTGGTATGAACAGAGATAGCACGCATTTGAATCTCATGTTTCTTTTATATTGGTGTTCGCACTGTTTGAGTTAGAGTTCTGCTGAGGAGGGCCTTTGGAGAGGTACAGACCTCTCTGCTTGTCCTATTCTTGTGAGTGTTGGGCTTAATGCCAACACTTATTTCCTTTTCCTTTGGACTTCTACTGGAGGCTGATCATGCTGACACCTTCTGCTTATATGCTCCCAAATTAGAGACCCTTAATAGATGATCTTATCTTTGACCCATGTAAGAGTAGAGAAGGGAAGTTCTTTATGGAACACCTGTTTGCTTTTATTTGCTGTTACAGGACTGTGGCTGTCGCAATTTTGTATATTGTTCTATGGCATCTCAATCAACTGAGATATTTTACTCTGCCTATTGTACTGATGTACTTATTGCATTTGCATATGCTTTGCGTATTGACCGGATTGATTGGTAATCCAAATAAAACCCTTTAAATATATTCATTGTTTCCTGGCCCTCATTATTGAGTCGCATGGGCTTTGCAAGTTAAATTATATTGTTGATGTTTTCTCCTTTTTAGTAGTTCATGTCAGCTGTAAAGGTCCAAGAAATTTGTAATTACAATCTTTGATGATTTAACTAAGCGAGAACTCAGTTTCTAAGTACCAGGACACTCTAGCAAGATGGTAGCATGTTGGATGGTTAGCTACTGAAGGAAAGGAAGTTAGTGTATCTCTTGGAGAATATTAAGATTTGCCCAAACCCAGTCCTAACCCTTAGTGCCCATATCCTGAGTTGGAGGATCAGCGGAATTCCAGCAGTTCAGAAAGCAGTTGTAACATCAGAGGAGTGAGTATTAATAAGTCATGCATTTAATTGTTAATGTCAAGCTTGCTGTAGTTTGCTGAGATTGCATTGTGTGATGAGATGATGTTTTAGTTGTGGTACAGATGTGACTGTGCTTAATGTTGAGAAGTTGAAGTTGTCATTGGACTCGACGCAGCCTAAGATTGCAGGATAGAAATAAAAAGTGTAGAATACACTATATTGGTAATTAGCCTACTGTTAGAAATTGGGTCTCTAGTTGGCAGAGGTATGCATGCTGTCCAAGTAGGGACAACCATTCTAGTCAGGGTAAGTCAGATAAGCACCCTAAATTAACCTGTGCTCACCCTCTGGTAGCTTGGCACAGAGCAGTCAGGCTTAACTTAAGAGGCAGTGTGTAAAGTATTTGTGCTACACTTAATACAGTAAAACAGTGTAAGTACCACACAAAAATAATCCACACCTGGTTAGAACCATAGAGCTTAATTTAATTAACAAAACAAGACCAAAACAACATAAATCCAATATGTAGAGCTGGAGTTATGAATTTGTAAATAATATCTTGTAATACAGTACTTACAAACTTAAAGCACCAACGGGGACTATCTGATCACGCTGGACTGGGTCAAATCTGAAAAGTCAAACCGACTGCGATGAGTAGCCATGCCGGGTCCGCTGAAACAGTACCTTCAAGGAGGAAGTGTTGATGTCGAGGAGCAAACTGCGAGGATCGGTCGGAGGCATGCATCGTCTTCGATCCGAAGGATTGTAGGCGATGCGTCGGTTCGAAGTCACGCAGTTGGTTTATGCAACAGCATCAAACTCTGGGCGATAAAGGCAATGCGTTGTCATTGAACCACGTTGCTGGGGATGAGATGTCTTTGGAGAAGTGATGCGTTGGCGTCAATGAGAATGCGTCAGTTCCAACTGGCGTAAAGTCGAGACTGTGTGTATTTTGATGCTGCAGCACAGGAAAACCCACTTCCAAAGACCCAGGACTAGAATGGCAGCACTTGGCAGGGTAAGACTCACAGATGGCAGAGCCCAGGTGCTGTTTGGAGAGTTGCAGTCAAGCTTTGATGTCTCTGATACTGCAGAACAGGAGGCAAGCAGACAAGCCCTTGGAGTCACTCTGGGTTCAAGTGGTGTAGGTCTAGTTCTTCTCACCCTGCAGAGAGGGCAGCAGGCAGGTCAGCACAGCAGAAAAGCAGTTCTTCCTGAGCAGCAGTCCAGCAGAGTGGCAGTCCATCAGCAGCACAGCAGTCCTTCTTCCTGGCACAGTATCCACAGGTATAGAGATGTACTGATTTGGTAGGGTCAGGAGTCCAGTTCTTATACCAAGTGATACCTTTGAAGTGTGGGTGACTTCAAAGTGGGGCTTTGAAGTTCACACAGGTCCTCCCTTTCTCCCTTACCTGCCCAGGCTCCAGACATATGACAGGGGGTATGCTGATCTTTGTGTGGGAACAAGCACAGCCCTATTCAAGTGCAAGTGTCAGCTCCTTCCTCTCATCCTGCCAGGATGACCCATCAAGATGTTAATGGCCCATCAGTATATGAATGGCTCATCAGGCACACCTCAGCCCCCATTGTGTATGACTGTCTAGAGAGAATGCAAAAAGCCTAGCTGTCACCCAACCCAGATGCATATTGGAGACAGGCAGTAGGCACACAGAGCTTAAGAGCAGAAAAATGCCAACTTTCTAATAGTGGCATTTCTAAAGTTGTAATCATAAATCCAACTTTTCCATTAAAGAGGATTTATCCTTACAAGTCCATAGGTACCAAACATGACTGTTCAACTCCTTCTCAATCAGGTATTACACTTAATAAATGTATTAAGGAATCCCCAATGTTAACCTATGAGAGAGGTAGGCCTCACAGCAGTGAAAAAGTGGTTTGGGCGTTTTTCACTACCAGAACATGTAAAAACTAATAAATACATCTCCTGCCTTTTACATACACCCCTAAGGTAGGCCCTAGGCGTGATGTGGCTGTAGTAAAAGGGGAGTTTAAGGCTTGGCAAGGTAGATGGGCAAAGAGAAAGACTCAAAGAAGATGAAAGGAGAGCCGCCCAGCTTCAAATGTTTGGAAGTTGCTTCAATTTTTTCATTGAGGGAAGTGCCTGGTGGAGGTTATGTTTATGTACCATGGAACAGAAGTGATCTTCTGCCATTCACAAATGATTTCCCCAAATTGAGAGACAAGCTAGTGGAGTGGTACACTCAAGTTGAGTGCTTTGTAAAGATTTCGCAGGTATTGTGGATAGATTTGAACACCCTTTTCGACACTGATGCCTAGTGATTTGTGGGCAAAATGTAAAGTAGCTGTACAGTGGCCGAAGAAGGAGCCACAGTGAAATCCGATATCACATGCCCTGTCGCCTTAAGTGATGAAAACGTTTCAACAAGTGATTACCTTTTTGAAAGGGATGATACTGAAGAAAGACATTGATTGGGTTAAGACAGACAGAACAACCCAAGAACCTAAAGAGACTGTGCATTCTTTTTACGCGAAATTATTACAGATGTTCAAGCAACACAGTGGAATGGAGAGTCTTGAATCCAAAGTTTTGGGAAGATTTGTGTCCAAGTTTGTGACAGGATTAAGGGCCATATGTATGAAGCTGTTTGCGCTCGCAAACACTGCGAATCGCAGAAAAACGGTGTTTGCGATCACAAAACAGAGCCCCGCTATGTATGAGACACATCCCGACAGCCAATGTGCGAATCGCATAAATAGCGATTCGCAATGTTTGCGAATAATACCATATTGCGAATATTTTGCGAATTCGCAAAATACATCAAAACCTAGCGAAATTCGCAAATGTTGTGTCCAGACTTAGCGAATTCGCTAAAAGGAATGCATGAATAATTCTCAATTTGCGAATTCATGAAATTCGCAAAATAGAGAATTGCAATTACCACCAAGTCTGAGCAGGTGGTAACCAGGTGCAACCTATATAAAGAGACCCACAATGCAACTGATGTTTGCCACAATGTCAGGGCTGTACGTGATAGCCAGGAGGCTGCGACTGAGAGCTGCTGCACAGAGAAGGAGACGCCAGGAAAGGATCTTCAGAGCGCGCATAACCCTGCTCCAGCGGACTGAGGAGGAGATCCATACAAACTACAGGCTGGATGAAGAGAGCATCCTGGAATTAATAGCAGAGCTCAAACCTATCCTTGAACACCCCACACGCAGGACACACACAATCCCCACCCACATACAGGTCCTGTGCCCACTCCACCTCTTGGCGTCAGGGAGCTTCCAGGGGGTGATAGCCACAGCAGGAGGGGTCTCACAGAGTGCATTGTCGTGCTTCTTCCACGCGTTCCTTGATGCCATGGTACAGAGGCTGCATAACCACATATACTTCCCCAGCACACCACAGGCACTAGCCCAGACCAAGCAGGAGTTCTACCAAATTGCACAATTCCCCCACGTCATTGGATGCATAGATGGGACCCATGTCGCCATATCCCCCCTCCCAGAACGAGTATGTGTTCAGGAATCGCAAGTCCTACCATTCCCTGAACATACAGGTGGTGTGTAATGCCAGGCACATCATCACCGACATCGTCGCTAAATACCCAGGCAGCACCCACGACTCATTCATCTTCCGCCACAGTGGGATACACCGCCGACTCACAAGTGGGGAGTTTGGTGAGGGATACCTACTAGGTAATTGCATGTGATAGAAGGACACACTAGTAATGCATAGCAGTGGCAGGACAGTGTTCAACCTAATTTTTCTCGCCCCACAGGTGACAGTGCGTATGCGGTCCGGGACTACATACTCACTCCTTACCTTAATCCTGCCAACGCTGGGGAGCAGAGGTACAACAGCGCCCACATAGCAACCAGATGTACCATTGAGCGGACCTTCGGGATACTCAAGAGCCGGTTTTGATGCCTACATAAGAGTGGAGGGGCACTTCAATACAGCCCCCAGACCTGTTGCAAGATAGTGGTAGCGTGTGCCATGCTGCACAACATCGCCACCAGGAAGGGCACACCAGTGGAGCTCACTGAATCAGAATCATCAGATGAGGAGGGGCCAGCTCCTGGACGCATGCCGGCCGGAGTAATTGGTGCAGCTGCTGGGCGCCAGAGGCGAGATGAGATCACACAGAACTATTTCTAGGTAAGAAAAGATGACACAATGCCAACGATCTAATACAGGACTGTGTTTAATTTCCCTTTGGACAGGACATTTATCGGCACACAGCCTGTGTGGCACACAATGTTTTGTCAAAAGTACCGCACATGTGTGATCCACAGTGCAAATTGACTCTTGACCAAGTGTCTGTGTGCACTGGGTTAATGCACCCATATCCATGCCTATATGTGAGCGCCTCAACTGCGGCGCTGACGGGCTGTAGGCCCTCGCTGTGGGTGCACTGTGCCCTCTTCGCTTGTCTCAGCAGCCCTGCCGTGACGCACACTCACGGCGCCTGTCCGGTGGGGGCGGTGGTGTAATGCTGCTCCTGCTGGATTGTGCGTCCTCGTCTGTTGGAGTGAGGACTCCTGGGCCAGCAGTGGCAGCTGCCCGCAGCTGATCCACAGCACATGTCACCTGTACCAGACCCCTGGCCACGTCCTGGCTGCAGTGTGACACCTCGTGCTGCATACTGATGCTGCGCCTTGACAGCACTGAGGTCGCTGAGGAGAGGCGGTTTACCGCCCTGGTGTAGAGGTCTAGGCGGGTGTGGAGGCGCTGCCTCTCCCTGCGCCTAGCAGCACGGTCCGCCCTTAGTTCAGCACAGAGTGCCTCCAGGGCACCCGTCAGGCCCATGAAACCAACCCTGATTTGCCTCTGGATTGACCTTATGTTTTTGCCTGCAGGCGCTGGACCTCCAACATGTGGCCCTCCAACCCTTGGAAGACTGTGTCGTCTCCTGTGAGTGCTGCACTAGTGGATGCACGTGGTGCCCTGCGCCTGGATGGGATTTGTGGAATTGGTTCGGCACGTGCACGGGGTTGTGGCTCTGACTGTCCCTGGACTGTTTGGACATTCACATCGGTGTCCTGGGATTCCTCCTCCAGTGGTGGCAATGGTGGCACTGCAATCCGCCTGCGGCGTATTGGTGGGATGACTGGGCTGCCCTCGTCTTCCTCTTCCTCCTCCTCCTCTTGCCCTGTTGCCTCTGGGCTGGGGGATTCATCCTCCCCTCCACTGATTGTTCCCTGTGTTTCTGCTGGTGCTGTGGACATAAATGCACACATTAATTTACTGTCCTGCCTTGCATCTGTCATGCATTAAATATCACTGTTTGGAGTTACATGGGTCCTGTCCATCTGTATTTTGACTTTCATGATGCACACATATTGTCTGAGCCTGGCTGGGTGTCATTGCTCCACTGTTAGGTGCATGTAACTACATCTCCCATAATGCATTGCTGTGTGTGCTTGTGTACCTGCACTGGAATTGTAGTTTTGTTGTGCCCCTGGGACTCTCCTGGGTGTGTGGGGGTAGTAGGGAGGTATCAGGGGTGTGATGGCATGCTTCTTACCTTGTCTTGGTTGTGTGTGGTCGGAGCTGTCCAGGTCTGACACACCCACTGCACTCTCCGGAAGCAAGGTCCCCTCAACCATTTCTTCGAGTGGAGTTGAAGCGGTGGCAGTGGAGGTCCCCCACCGGTCTTGTTGGCCTCCTCCAGCCTGGTAGCAACCTTCTCCTTTGAGCGCACGCGCATATCATACCAGCGCTTCTGTAGGTCTTTGACGCTGCAATGTGTGACGCCAATTGCGTTAATTTTCCGCTGGATGTCTGCCCATATCCTCCTCTTGCGTGTCTCTGGCACACGCAGGGACTTCTTGCCGAACAGGAGCTCATGGCTCACAACCATCTCCTGTATCAGAGCCTCCTGCTCACTTTCTGTGAACTTTGGCTTTCTGATTCTGGGTGTCTCCCCCTGCTGCTTGTCCTTGCTGGCCATGTCTCCACTCTCTCCAATGTGTGTATCACTGCAGTGATGCCTCAGCCTCTACTCCTGCTCTCTCACTCTGCTCCTGGAACTCAGGTGCAGCATGGGTAGTCACACTTCCTGGTTGTGATGTCATCATGCTGCACCTGTGTCTCAGAATTGCCGTTTGCGAATTTCGCAATTTTGCGATTTTCTCAATTTTGCGATTTTCTCAATTTTGCGAAATTCGCAAAATTGAAAGTTCAATGCTAAATTAACGCTATTTGGGTATTCGCTATTCAATTAGCGAACTTTAGCGAATCGCTATTTTTTTGCGATTTTTTGTTTACATACGGTTTTGCGTTTCTCAAATAGCGATTCGCTAAAATTCGCTATGTGAGAATCGCAAAAGGGGACTTTGATACATATGGCCCTAAGACCTGAAGTTAGCTTGATGATTCAGCAGCATTTAATTTGTTGGCAGAACAAGTTGATTGATGACATTTTGAGAGTACGCAAAATATTGTAGTGATGAATTAGAGATGAAACAGAAGAGGTTGAAGGAGAAATTGATGTTGGTACAGATGAAAGCACAGAGAGGAAATCAGAGTCAACTGTGTATAGGGACTGTTGGTGCTATGCAAGGTGTATGTCCGCAAGGAGTTCCTATGATGCAAGGTGGAGATGGTTATTGTTAGACCTGTCAGCCCTAGGGTGGTCTTGCCCTGTTTTTTTCCCCTTTGCGCCTCATTTTTGCCACCATATTTTTACTGGACCTAGGTCTCCGGGCGCCTTACCACTGCTAACCAGTGCTGAGGTGCAGGTGCTCTCTCACTCAATATGGCTGCCACAGGCCCCTGCTACTGCAGAGTGGCCTTGCACACATACACACTAGTAGCCAGGGTCAGGCTGGGACATAGGGATACAGTATCCATCCCGTCCCCGCCTCTGGGCCACATAGCCAGACATGGTGGAAGGTTCCAGAACCTTCCGGGCTGTGGGAGGAGTTATGTTTTGCCGCCTTTAGGAGGGTCACCTGACCTAGGGGTATAAGAGGTCTGGAGGGAAATCTTTTAGTCAGTTGGGGCACCACTGATCCTGGGAGAACCTCTGCCGGAGTACAGGCTGTAGGGCCTAGGGGGGACACCTACACTACTGCTGCTGACAAGGCTTAGGCATTGCTGTAGTAAGTTAGCTGAGGAACGCCCACCACCCACTGACCTTGCCCAGCGTGAGGGGACCCAGGGAACCACCTTCAGCGTGCTGGGAAGTACCATCCAGCACCCCAAGAACCACCAACTCATTCCCTCCCTCATAAGAAGAAACTCACAAGAAGAAACCCCCAAGGAACTGCCGCAAGTAATCTTGAATTGTAAGGCCTGACCGACCAGCAAGGCCAGAAACCTGAACTGCCAAACTGGGGATCACCAGGTAAAGCGCCGTGCCCTGAAGCGCTAGACCTTCACCCCCCTATCTAATCCTGCCTGCTGCTGGGCTGTCCCCAAAACCCTTTCCAGTCAGCCCCTGCCAGCCTGCCGCCAGCGCGCACCACGCCGCACCTCCATGTGGGAGGAATCACTCTTCAGCCACTGACCTCGTGGCTGGAATTTGCCCTTGCCGCCGTCGCCGCGTGTGAGGAGCTGCGGGGGTAGCGAGGCCCTCCCCGAGGCCGGGGAGGTGAGGTGCGCCGTCCGCGCCCCCCACTGAAGGTCCGGAGTGTGGGAGATCACCGCCGCGGCCCAGGGGCCCTCGCGAAGAAGTTGCAGCCGGGAAATCACCGCTGCGGCCCAGGTGAGAGCCAGAGGCCTACAACCCCCGTAGACGCCGTTGCTAGGCGACCGGGGACGCCGACCGCGTCATCGGCCGCGCAACGATTGGGCGCCGGCTCCCGCCACGCCCCCAGCGCTGACGGAAGCCGCAGAGGAGCGCCGCCTCAACAGAGGGAGGCGGGAAGCCGGCCGGAGAGGACTGCCGGCTCCCGCTCCCTTCCCCGCAATCGCCCCATCTGACCACGGGGGCCGGAGGAGAGCGATACCAGCCCCCCAACGACCCGCAATACCGGCCGGAAGGCCGAGAACCCCAGTCCGGGCCCCGCCCTGCAAAACACGGGCCGGCCCAGAATGGAGTCAGTCGCGCTGGAGAGCGACCAACGTAAACACTGCAGGTGAGCCCGGGAGGCCCCTAGGGCACGCAAGAACGCCACTGGGGGTGGGGGCCACCATTACCCTGTTGATAACAAGGGGGAAGCCATCAATCACTATACCCCCGAGGCGAGGCCCCGGAGAGGATTGGGCCTGGCCTAAATTAACCCCTGAGAGACACAGAAGTCCTCATTTACAGGAAGGCCCCAGAGTAAAGGACATGTTGAGGGGTTCCCTAAGTTGTTCACCAGTCTCATTGTTACGCCTGCTGTAATTACTGTCTAGGCCTGATGCATATGCTTATAACTGCAAAGTCTTTGCCTAGTGTGAAGGTGCTTAATTGAATTGAGCTGAAGTGTACACCGCCAAGAGTTGAAGTGTTTTATGTTGCAGGTGTACCAGATTTGTGACGCCCACTGTACTGAATGTGGGTGCGCCTAGATTAACGCAGGCCCTGTTTGAAGTGTAACGTAAACTGCCTATTTACAAGTGATTGAATATTCCTGAGGTGAACTGCATGTTTTAGGCCCATGTTTTATTATTGCACCCTGTGATCATTATTGGTGCTACGTTTAGGAGATGATTCCTGCGGCCTTGTAGTGGCCTACAATGTTGATGAGCTATGATGCTTTAATGAAATTACGCACCAGTTGAGTAATGCAACGACTTTAAATGTTGACCTGAATTAATCTGCCTCATCTGATGCTGCATTGATTTATATAAAAGATCTTGTTTTTAAATACACAAGCCTGGTGTGGTGTCACGTTATTGCGTCCGCGTTCCTGAGTCAAAGTAAGAGTGTGCTGCACAACTGCCTTACACATTGCCTTCGGGTGCTTTCCCGCCTCGCGCCATGCTACCGTGCCGGACTCGGTAACCCCGTTTCCAACATTGGTGTTCAGCGGTGGGATAAGGACTGGTGTTTGTGCAGCACCCTACAGTGACTCAGTGTGCGCCGCAATTGGACACCTATTGAAATGCAAGCGCTAAGAATTCTTTTGTGATTGCCTGATTGTGTACATTCCTGCATTAGACCTGCTACCTACAGTCTAGAACTCTTTCCCTAAATTGTCTGGGGCCCCACCTAGCAGGATGGAGTTTGAGTTGGCCAACCTAGAAAGGTATACGGTGACACAGCTCAAGGAGTTCTGTCTAGAGAGGGGGTGTCCGTCAGGCGAGGCGCCAGGAAGGAGGTGCTTCAGAAAGCTTTGAGGGCATGGGTAATGGCCCACCCGGGGGAAGAGGGGACGAGGAGCAGAGGGAGGCAGACAACCCAGGAGAACTGGACCTACTTCACATTGACGTTAGCGAGAATGTGTTGCCAGGAAGACGTTCCAGGGCAGGCAGTAGTGCGTCAGGGGGGAGTTTGTCTGCAGAGGAATTTGAAGACAGGAGGGAGGAGAGGCAATTGAGGTTAGAACTTGCTAGGATGGACAGGGAAGGAGAACAGGCAAGGCTAGCCATGGAAGAAAGGAAACTTGCGCATGAGCTTAGCCTGAAGGAATTAGAGCTCCAAGCCTTGCAGATGGAGATGCAGGGCAACTTGAATGGTGGCAGCGTACCTGCTGGGGTTCCACAGGAGCCCAAGTTCTATCTACCTAGAGAGGTGATAACCAGTTTTAGTGTGGGAGATGACATTGATAAGTGGTTGGCGGCGTACGAGGTGTCTTTGGTAGCCCATAGGGTTCCTGAGAGCTACTGGGGGGGAGGTCTCTACAGGTACATACCTCCACCAGTAAGGGACACACTTTTGACCTTGGACAAGGGGGATCAGACCAACTACCCTATCATGAATGAGGCCCTGCTTAAGAAGTTTGGCCTTACCCCAGAGAAGTACCGCCAAAAGTTCCGCAACAGCCACAAGCTTCACACACAAAACTGGGTGGATTTTTTTTATTATGCCCGGAAGGCATTGGAGGGTTGGGTGCGTGGCAGCAACATTGATGATTACAAAGGGCTGTACGACCTGTTCTTGAGAGAGCACCTCCTAGAGAAATGTTTTCCGGAGCTGCGCCAGTACTTGGTGGACCGCAAGCTGACCAATCCGAGGGAGCTTGCAGAGGAGGCAGACACGTGGGTCAGCACTCGGGTGTCCCACAAGGGAGCCGGGGCGGACCCCCCGAAAGGTGGACAGGGGTTCCCCCAGAAGAAAGAGGGGGGAGATAAAAGGAGGGAGTTCTTTAAAGGCCCCCAAAATAGACCGCCTGGGAGAGGGGTAGGTTCCCCATCCCAATCTGGATTCCAGAAACCCACTTACCCTGACAGGAGTCAGCAGCCCAGAACTGTCCGGTGCTACGAGTGCGGGGAGGATGGACACTACAAGGGGGATCCCCAGTGTCGCAAGAGAACCCCAGCCCCCACAGGAGGTAAGAGCCCCGGGGTGGCCAGTGTAGCGCTGGGGGAGGAGTTGTCCCTAGGTAGGGGAGGTGAGTGGGCAGGCTTGACCTTAGTTTCCCTGGGGGATAGAGAGATCATCCCACGGGTTCAGGTACCCTCGAACACTGCCAAGTATCGGCAGAGGGTCCTGGTGAACGGGGAGGAGGTGGAGGCTCTGAGGACACTGGTGCCAGCATGACGATGGTAAGACGTCAGCTGGTGTCCCCAGAGCAGGTGATTCCTGAGGTATTCCACCCGGTTGTTATGGCTGATAATAGCCTGGGTCATTACCCCGTGACCCAAGTTCCCTTTGAGTGGGGAGGAGTCTCAGGCCTGTTGAAGGTTGCGGTGAGCCCTGCCATGCCAGTTGACTGTCTGCTGGGAAACGACTTGGAACATACTGCCTGGAGGGAGGTAGAGTTCAATGCCCATGCTGAGATGTTGGGATTACCAGGATGGACTTGCGTCGTCACGCGGTCCATGGCTGCCCGACAAGGAACTCAGCCCGGGTTGGAGCCTGAAATAATGGCCCAGCCCACTGCTGGACGAGGAGATGTCCAGGAGGAAACACCCGGTGAGATGGATGGGGAGCCCTGGGAGGTGACCCCGGAGTCCGCTGAGGTGGATGGTGTTCCCGGAGGGGACCTGCCGACTCCTGCAGAGTGGCAGGTGGAAGGAGGGCCTACCCGGGAGGAATTCTGCCGGGCGCAGAAGGAGTGCCCTACGCTTGAAGGCATGCGGCAGCAGGCCGAAGCCCAAGCAACTGGAACAGAGACTGGTAACTACCATGTCTACTGGGAGGATGGTCTCCTCTACAGTGAGCCTAAGGCTCCGGTGCATGGGTCATCAAGGGCCGTAGTGGTCCCCCAATGCTACTGAGCCTTTCTGCTAGAGTTGGCACACGAGATACCCCTAGCAGGTCACCTAGGCCAGGACAAGACGTTTGCGCGTTTGGTCCCACATTTTTACTGGCCCAGGATGCGCGTCACCTCTGACACTTTCTGCAAGACCTGCACCACTTGCCAGGCGAGCGGCAAGACAGGGACTAAAGTGAAGGTCCTTCTGGAACCTCTCCCGGTTGTCTGTACCCCTTTTGAGCGGGTAGGGATTGACATTGTCGGGCCGTTGGACCCTCCGACTTCTGCGGGACACAGGTCCATCTTGGTGTTGGTAGACCACGCCACCCGGTACCCAGAGGCAATCCCTCTGAGGACCATCACTGCACCGGTGGTGGCGCGGGCCCTGATGGGGATTTTTACCCGAGTGGGATTCCCCAAGGTCGTGGTGTCAGACAGGGGCACGAACTTCATGTCGGCCTACATGCAGGCCATGTGGAAGGAGTGTGGAGTGACCTACCGGTTCTCCACTCCTTACCACCCCCAGACGAACGGGCTCGTGGAGCGTTTCAATAAGACCTTGAAGGGGATGATCCGGAGCCTACCCGAGGACTTGAGAAGGAAGTGGGACGTCCTCTTACCCTGTCTGCTCTTCTCCTACCGAGAGGTGCCGCAGAAGGGGGTCGGTTTCAGCCCCTTTGAGCTGCTCTATGGCCACTCCGTTCGGGGGCCCCTCAGTCTTGTCAAGGAGGGGTGGGAGAAGTCTTCCTCGAAGCTTCCCCGTGATGTGGTCAGCTATATGCTGGCATTCCGCAGCCAAGTGGCCAAGCTGTGGAAGGAAGCCTCGGACAACCTAGAGGCTAGTCAGGCCGTCATGAAGAAATGGTATGACCGGAACGCTCGGACGGTAGAGTTGGACGCTGGACAGAAGGTGTGGGTCATGGAGCCAGGAGAGCTTAGCGCCCTCCAGGACCGGTGGACTGGACCGTTTGAGATCTTGGAAAGGAGAGGCCAGACCACGTATGTCGTCGATGTGAAGACCCCCCGTCAACCCCACAGGGTGTTCCACGTCAACTGCCTGAAGCCACACCAGGAGCGTTCAGAGCTCACTCTCCTGATGATAACAGATGGAAGTGAGGAGGAGGAGAGTGAGCCTCTTCCAGACCTTCTGGCGGCCCATGAGAAGGATGGCTCGGTAGAGGGAGTGGTCCTCGCCCCATCCTTGACCCCAGAGCAACAGAGGGACTGCCGCCAGGTCTTGGGGCAGTACGCCTCGTTGTTCTCCCTCATGCCTGGGATCACGCACCTGTGTACCCATGATGTGGACACAGGGGACAGTCCGCCAGTAAAAACCAAGTCTTACCGGCTGTCCGATAAGGTCAAGGCTAGTATCCAGGGTGAGGTTACCAAGATGCTAGAACTGGGGGTTATTGAGCCTTCCAGTATCCCTTGGGCTAGTCCGGTGGTGTTGGTGCCAAAAGCGGCCCCACCGAGCACCACACCAGAACTTCGGTTCTGTGTGGATTACCGCGGTCTCAACTCAGTAACTAAGACCGACGCTCACCCGATCCCTCGGGCGGATGAGCTCATTGACCGGCTGGGAGCAGCCCGGTATCTGAGTACCATTGATTTGACGTCAGGCTATTGGCAGATCGCCATGGCGGAAGGAGCAAGGGAGAAGACTGCGTTCTCCACCCCCGAGGGCCACTTTCAATTTCGGGTGATGCCCTTCGGGTTGAAAAATGCTCCAGCCACTTTCCAGCGGTTGGTGAACCAGGTGCTGTCTGGCCTAGAGGCCTTCTCTTCTGCCTACCTGGATGACATAGCTGTCTTCAGTAGCAGCTGGGAGGACCATCTGGAGCATCTCCAGGAGGTGCTACAGGCTCTGCAACGGGCTGGTCTAACCATCAAGGCCAGCAAGTGCCAGATTGGACATGGATCTGTCGTGTACCTGGGACATCTGGTGGGCGGAGGTAAGGTGCAACCCCTCCAAGCCAAGATCGAGACCATCTTGGCCTGGGAGCCCCCCAAGACCCAAACCGAGGTCCGAGCTTTTATCGGCCTCACGGGATACTACCGCCGGTTCGTCAAGGGATATGGAACCATTGTGGGCCCTTTGACGGAATTGACTTCGAAGAAGCAGCCACGCAGAGTCATCTGGACAGCTGCCTGCCAGGAAGCCTTTGAGACCCTCAAACGTGCAATGTGCACCGCACCGGTGCTCAGGACTCCAGACTTTGGACGAGAATTTATCGTGCAGACAGACGCTTCTGAGCATGGCATAGGAGCTGTGCTCTCGCAGCTGAATGACGATGGCCAAGACCAGCCAGTGGCCTTCATTTCCCGAAGACTACTCCCCGGGAACAGCGGTGGAGTACCATCGAACGAGAAGCCTTTGCCGTGGTTTGGGCTGTAAAGAAGTTGAGGCCATACCTTTTTGGTTGTCACTTCCTGATCCAGACTGACCACAGACCCCTTCGCTGGCTCATGCAGATGAGAGGCGAAAACCCCAAATTGTTGAGGTGGTCCATTTCCCTCCAGGGGATGGACTTTCGGGTGGAACATCGACCCGGTGTAGACCACGCCAACGCTGACGGTCTCTCCCGGTTTTTCCGCCTTAGCGACGAGAACTCCCTAGAGGTTGGGAAGCTCTCCCCTCTTTCGGCTGGGGGGGACGCGTGTTAGACCTGTCAGCCCTAGGGTGGTCTTGCCCTGTTTTTTTCCCTTTTGCGCCTCATTTTTGCCACCGTATTTTTACTGGACCTAGGTCTCCGGGCGCCTTACCACTACTAACCAGTGCTGAGGTGCAGGTGCTCTCTCACTCAAGATGGCTGCCACAGGCCCCTGCTACTGCAGAGTGGCCTTGCACACATACACACTAGTAGCCAGGGTCAGGCTGGGACATAGGGATACAGTATCCATCCCGTCCCCGCCTCTGGGCCACATAGCCAGACATGGTGGAAGGTTCCAGAACCTTCCGGGCTGTGGGAGGAGTTATGTTTTGCCGCCTTTAGGAGGGTCACCTGACCTAGGGGTATAAGAGGTATGGAGGGAAATCTTTTAGTCAGTTGGGGCACCACTGATCCTGGGAGAACCTCTGCCGGAGTACAGGCTGTAGGGCCTAGGGGGGAGACATACACTACTGCTGCTGACAAGGCTTAGGCACTGCTGTAGTAAGTTAGCTGAGGAACGCCTACCACCCACTGACCTTGCCCAGCGTGAGGGGACCCAGGGAACCACCTTCAGCGTGCTGGGAAGTACCATCCAGCACCCCAAGAACCACCAACTCATTCCCTCCCTCATAAGAAGAAACTCACAAGAAGAAACCCCCAAGGAACTGCCGCAAGTAATCTTGAATTGTAAGGCCTGACCGACCAGCAAGGCCAGAAACCTGAACTGCCAAACTGGGGATCACCAGGTAAAGCGCCGTGCCCTGAAGCGCTAGACCTTCACCCCCCTATCTAATCCTGCCTGCTGCTGGGCTGTCCCCAAAACCCTTTCCAGTCAGCCCCTGCCAGCCTGCCGCCAGCGCGCACCACGCCGCACCTCCACGTGGGAGGAATCACTCTTCAGCCACTGACCTCGTGGCTGGAATTTGCCCTTGCGGCCGTCGCCGCGTGTGAGGAGCTGCGGGGGTAGCGAGGCCCTCCCCGAGGCCGGGGAGGTGAGGTGCGCCGTCCGCGCCCCCCACCGAAGGTCCGGAGTGTGGGAGATCACCGCCGTGGCCCAGGGGCCCTCGCGAAGAAGTTGCAGCCGGGAAATCACAGCCGCGGCCCAGGTGAGAGCCAGAGGCCTTCAACCCCCGTAGACGCCGTTGCGACCGCGTCATCGGCCGCGCCCCCGGGAAGGCCGCGCAAAGATTGGGCGCCGGCTCCCGCCACGCCCCCAGCGCTGACGGAAGCCGCAGAGGAGCGCCGCGTCAACAGAGGGAGGCGGGAAGACGGCCGGAGAGGACTGCCGGCTCCCGCTCCCTTCCCCGCAATCGCCCCATCTGACCACGGGGGCCGGAGGAGAGCGATACCGGCCCCCCAACGACCCGCAATACCGGCCGGAAGGCCGAGGACCCCAGTCCGGGCCCCGCCCTGCAAAACACGGGCCGGCCCAGAACGGAGTCAGTCGCGCTGGAGAGCGACCAACGTAAACACTGCAGGTGAGCCCGGGAGGCCCCTAGGGCACGCAAGAACGCCACTGGGGGCGGGGGCCACCATTACCCTGTTGATAACAAGGGGGAAGCCATCAATCACTATACCCCCGAGGCGAGGCCCCGGAGAGGAGTGGGCCTGGCCTAAATTAACCCATGAGAGACTCAGAAGTCCTCATTTACAGGAAGGCCCCAGAGTAAAGGATATGTTGAGGGGTTCCCTAAGTTGTTCACCAGTCTCATTGTTACGCCTGCTGTAATTACTGTCTAGGCCTGATGCATATGCTTATAACTGCAAAGTCTTTGCCTAGTGTGAAGGTGCTTAATTGAATTGAGCTGAAGTGTACACCGCCAAGAGTTGAAGTGTTTTATGTTGCAGGTGTACCAGATTTGTGATGCCCACTGTACTGAATGTGGGTGCGCCTAGATTAACGCAGGCCCTGTTTGAAGTGTAACGTAAACTGCCTATTTACACGTGATTGAATATTCCTGAGGTGAACTGCATGTTTTAGGCCCATGTTTTATTATTGCACCCTGTGATCATTATTGGTGCTACGCTTAGGAGATGATTCCTGCGGCCTTGTAGTGGCCTACAATGTTGATGAGCTATGATGCTTTAATGAAATTACGCACCAGTTGAGTAATGCAACGACTTTAAATGTTGACCTGAATTAATCTGCCTCATCTGATGCTGCATTGATTTATATAAAAAGTCTTGTTTTTAAATACACAAGCCTGGTGTGGTGTCACGTTATTGCGTCCGCATTCCTGAGTCAAAGTAAGAGTGTGCTGCACAACTGCCTTACACATTGCCTTCGGGTGCTTTCCCGCCTCGCGCCATGCTACCGTGCCGGACTCGGTAACCCCGTTTCCAACAGTTATCCACAAAGGGTAGAGGACGAGGTGTCCCGATTGATCCTAGTACTGTAATTGATGTTGCCACATTAAAGAATACAAACCCATGTCATTATTGTAACAAGTTGGGGCATTGGAAGAGGGAATGTTATCTTAATCCCAACAGAATAATGATTGAGAATCAAGTTCAAAATTCAGGGTTTGCACAGACACTGGTTAATAACCCTGTTCAACAGCAAAATGTGCCAAGACAGAGTATGCAAAGTCACAATGTGCAAAAAGTCCCCGTAATGCAAGTTCCTCAATCTCTGATTCCACAGTAAAATATAAATGTTCCTAGATTTAATCCTAACTAGGGGGTCTATTACGATGGCGGCCGGATGTCCACCGCCGGGGCGGCGGTGGCGCCCGCCGTACCGGCGGTGGACATCCACCCGCCATCGCAACCAGGAAAACCGCCGGTCAGATTAGGATGGCGGTGGTGACCCCGGCGGTGGGAAATTCCGACCGCCGCTTTACCGCCGGTTGCCATCCACACACCTGCCTGGCGGACGGAGCTGGACCGGGATAATGGTGGCGTGCAGAGCAGGCTCCGCCGGCAGGATCATGATGCCGGCGGTAGCCAGCCTTTCCTCAGCAGTCAGACCGCCATTGAAAGGCATGCGGTGATTGTCTTCCGGGGGCCCGTTGTGGGCCCCCAATGTGTTGGGGGGTGGGTGCACTGGGGGGTACCCATGGTCTCCCTACATTTCCCTGTACCAGGTGGCAGGCACTGTGCAGTGCCTGCCACGCAGTGCAGGAAATGCAGGACATGCTCCTTTCGGCATCGCGGCGGTGCTGCGGGCAGCAGCAACCGCCGCAATGTTAATGCCCGCGATCAAACCGCCACGGTCGGATTTCGACAGCGGGTCATCGTAATTCGACCGGCAGTGATGTCGCGGTACATGCGGGTGGTCTTTTCCCGCTACCATGGCGGTCGGGGAGGTTTCCCGACCGCCATCGTAATAGGCCCCTAGGTTTCGAATTTTAATCAGAATCCCTTCCAGAACCAAAAACCGTTTTAACAGTTTCCCATGTTTGACACACTGGAAGGTTACAGTTCAGATCAGTCACTATGGCAGTGCTTGAGGGGGAAGAGGATTGAGTTCTTGGCACAGTCTTAGAGGTAGACCAGAGTGGTCCATTCGTAGGAGGTGAGGTGAATGTCCACCCACATCATTCTTGATTGATACTGGTGCTACCCATTCCACTGTTAGAACAGCAAAAGTTCCAGACCTATCCTTCTTAGAAAAAAGATTCCAAGTTGTAGGAGTTGCAAATAAACAAATCACAAACAGTAACACGAGAAAAGCCTGTTAAAATAGGGTCCTATGAAGAAAAACACCAGTTGCATGGTGTGTGATTCTAGTCCTGTAAATCTTTTAGGATGTGATTTGTTGTGCAAGTTAAATTGCATATTTCACTGTACGCCAAAAGGAGTGAAGTTTCAAAAACATGATGAAGATGTCGCTTTTAAATAGATGAGTCAAGGGCCAACCCTTGGATTGTACCCTTTGACGACAAATGATGATTT
Source organism: Calotriton arnoldi (assembly GCA_963921515.1). Classification (NCBI taxonomy): domain Eukaryota; kingdom Metazoa; phylum Chordata; class Amphibia; order Caudata; family Salamandridae; genus Calotriton; species Calotriton arnoldi. The sequence continues at coordinate 96,249 of CAWUFW010021564.1, forward strand.
TCCACTGGATCTCAGAGATACAGTCAAGCCTGAAGTTTGGTACTTCTCAGTAAAGGACATATGTCTTATAAAGGGAGTTGAGCTTCTATGCATAGCAGTCAAAACAAATGCTGAGTACCCGAGAACTTCACAGTATAATCTGACTCCTGAAACAAATGCTGGGATTGGATCACCGACAGAATATCGACAACACTTATATCGACCTACAGAAAAATCGGGACATAAATATCGTTGTCAAAAATATCGACCTCCTATCTTCATAATGGTAAGTACAAAAATATAGAGAAAAAAATATCGTTGTTAAAAATATCGAAGTTCAAAATATCGTTTTTATATGTATTATAAATAATGCAAAAGAATCTAAATAATACATTTTACTTATTTTTTTTTATATTTATTTGTAAATTTTAATAATTATAAGTGATACATGTAATTTAAAAGTGAATTATACATACATATATAAAATGTAATATATATATATATATTTACTTAAAAATAATGAATAAATAATAATTTTAATTAATTATAAAATGTTAGAAATATATTAAAAAATAAAGATAAATGTATATATACATACACCTGTAACATAAAATAATATATATATATAATATAAATTAAAATATTAAAATATGTAATATTTTTTAAACATACATTTTACACTACATTAACAGGTGTATTTGTAACAGGTGTATTTGTAAAGCGCACGATTACCCGTAGGTGTCCTGGCGCTGAATAACAGATGTTTTATTGTTACCCAACTCAATGGTACTCATTTTATCGACCTCAGATGGATGAAAGGCTGAGTGGACCCGCCGGGATTTGAACCTGTGACCATTAGGTCGAACACAGGCCCCTGCAGTGGCTGCTTTAGTCCACTGAGCCACCAGACCCGGCTTACATTTAGGGGTCGATTCCGATCTCGGCCGGTAGGGCACCGAATCGGATTCGGCTTAACCGGATCCGATTCGGAGCCCTATTTCCCGACCGAGTCGTACGTGCGTCCGGGCGAGCGAGTACGATGCGTGCGCTCGCGAAATCGCCGACCGACTCGTTCGCAGAACCCGACCGCTCCGACCGACTCGCTCGGACACGACTCGCACCGCGCAATGGAGACGTTCCCCGCCCGGGTAAGTACGATGCGCGCCTCGAGCAGTCGGACCGACTCGCGCAGTCCGGCTCCAAAGAGCAGTTGGAGCCGCACTTTGGGGGTCCATGTCGGACCCCCCTGTACGCGTAGCCGTGCGAGTCACACACAGGGGGGACCCATGGGTCCCCCTACCTGTGTGTGTACGGCGCGAGTCGCTTCGCCGCGAACCCGCTGTAGGGGGCGCCCTTGTTCACCTCGCACCCATTGAGTCAATGGGAGCCCGCGTACGCGTTGTACGACCGGCTCCCATTGACTTCAATGGGAGTCCGACCGAATCGAGTCCGATAGCATACGGACGCATCGTACTCGTTCGGTCGGGCTGCAGGGTCTGATTTGGTCGGAAATCTCTCCGGGTCCGGCTCGGTCGGAGAGATTTCCGTCCCAGATTGGAATCGGCCCCTTAGTGCAACAGTAGGGAAAGAGTTGGATAGTGGAGGGTAAAAAATTACTATTCCCACTCCAGCGAGTGCAACAGTAGGGAAAGTGTTGGATAGGGGAGGGGAATAATTTACTATTCCCACTCCAGCGAGTGCAACAGTAGGGAAAGGGTTGGATAGCGGAGGGGAATCATTTACTATTCCCACTCCAATGAGTGCAACAGTAGAGAAAGTGTTGGAAAGCGGAGGGCAAAAAATGACTAATCCCACTCCAGCAAGTGCAACAGTAGGGAAAGTGTTGGATAGCGGAGGAATAAAAATTACTATTCCCACTCCAGCGAGTGCAACAGTAGGGAAAGTGTTGGATAGCATAGGGGTAAAAATCATTAGTCCCACTCCATTGAGTGCAACAGTAGGGAAAGTTTTGGATAGCCGAGGGAAATAATGTACTATTCCCACTGCAGCAAGTGCAACAGTAGGGAAAGTGTTGGATAGCGGAGTGATAAAAATGACTATTCCCACTCCAGCGAGTGCAACAATAGGGAAAGTGTTGGATAGCGTAGGGGTAAAAAATTACTATTCCCACTCCAGCGAGTGCAACAGTAGGGAAAGTGTTGGATAGCGGAGGGGTAAAAATTACTATTCCCACAGAACAAAATTCAAATTTAAAAACAAACAAAATATCAACTACAATAAAAAAAATATATATATATATATATAAAAATATAAAAATTAAGAAAACATATAAAAATATTTTGAATGTAGCAAAAATCTAAAATTGACATAAAAATATATATTTTTTTAATTTAACAAAAAATTTACAAACAAATAAATATTTTGTAATAGAAATTAATTTTAATCAAAAAATTAAAAATTACATTCATTTAGGGGCCGATTCGATCTCGGCCGGTAGGGCACCGAATCGGATTCGGCTTAACCGGATCCGATTCGGAGCCCTATTTCCCGACCGAGTCGTACGTGCGTCCGGGCGAGCGAGTACGATGCGTGCGCTTGCGAAATCTCCGAACGACTCGTTCGCAGGACCCGACCGCTCCGACCGACTCGCACGGGGACGACGCGCACCTCGCAATGGAGACGTTCCCCGGCCGGGTAAGTACGATGCGCACCTCAACCGCTCCGACCGACTCGCGCAGCCCGGCTCCAAGGAGCTGTCGGAGCCGCACTTTGGGGGTCCGTGTCGGACCCCCCTGGAAGCGTAGGCGTGCGAGTCGCACACAGGGGGGACCCATGGGTCCCCCCTACACGTGCATGTACGGTGCGACCCGCATCGACGCGAACACGCTGTAGGGGCGCCCTTGTTCGCGTCGTGCCCATTGAGTCAATGGGAGCCCGTGTACGCGTCGTACGACTGGCTCCCATTGACTTCAATGGGAGTCCGACCGAATCGAGTCCGATAGCATACGTGCGCATCGTACTCATTCGGTCGGACTGCTAGGGTCCGATTCGGTCGGAAATCTCTCCGGGTCCGGCTCGGTCGGGGAGATTTCCGGCCTGAATCGGAATCGGCCCCCTAATATTTATTTTCCTACCCTATAACACCACACAATTTACAACACACATCTAAATTAAACAAAAAAGTGTACCTCCATAATTAACACAATTAATTATCAATTAAACAAATATTAATAATTATAAAACACATTTAAAAATGTAAAAATTAATGTACAAACCTAACGTTACAGCTATTGAACCTAAATCCCCAAACAAAATAAAAACTAAACAATTACCAAAAATATTTATCAATTAATAAATGAATATTAATGATCAAGTAATGATTAATTAATTTAAACTAAATTACTTTCCACCCTCTACCCCAATAAACACCAAAACACACACCTAAAAATATTTACACAATTTTCATAACGAATTTTACATTAATAAATTAATATCAATTAACAACAAATCATTATTAATTTAAAAAAATGACGTCCCACCATTTACCACTATAAACCCCACAACTCACACATCAAAATTATTACACAATTGGCATATTTAAATTTTAATTAATTAGCATTAATTAACAAATAATTAATTAATTATAAATAAATTACCTCCCACCATATTACCCTATAAATGCCACCACCAATTTCGTAAAACATGACACAATTAACATAATTAAGTAACAATTAATTAATTAATTAATAACAATTACAAGCAAAATATAAATAATTATTAATAAATTAATTCACACAATTAACACTATAAAATAAAATTAATTAAATATTATATTAAAAATATTAATAAATGTATTAAAATTAAATTACTTCCCACCCTACTCCCCTATCAACCCACAACCCGCTCCTAAAAATAACACAATTAACATAATTACCAATTAATTAATAATAATTAACAACCAATTAATAAATAATTAATAATAGATTAATTCCCACAATTAACAATATAAAATATAAAATAAATAAATATTAATTAATATAACATTTTAATAAATTAATTATAATTAAATTACTTCCAACCCTATTCCCCTATAAACCCACAACCCGTTCCTAAAAAAATGACACAATTAACATATTTACCAATTAATTAATCAATAAAAATTAACAGCCAATTATTAATTAATTAATTATAAATTAATTTCCACAATTAAAACTATAAAATCAAAAATAAATAAATACTAATAAATTAAAATTAATATTCAATTTATTATAATTAAATTACTTCCCACCCTATTCCCCTATAAACCCACAACCCGCTATGGAACGAAAACACAAAATGTTATTAAAATATAATGAATAACTTCTAAAAATTTAACACATATATTAAAAAACAAATGCAATACTTAGACAAAAAAATAGAGCACATACATTTAAAATACATACTAAAATACATAACACTAACTAAAAAACGATATTTTTTACAACTATATTTTTGCAAAAGATATTAACCCCTTGCCCGCGATCGGAATTCCGCTTGTGTGCTGGACATTCCGATCGCGGGTGTGGTCGTGACGAGCTCAGCTCGTCATGCGCACAGCGCTATCGCGCAGCATGACGAGCTGAGCTCGTCACCGCGCATCGAAGGGGTTAATGACTTCGATATTTTAGAAAATGATATTTCTTACCTTAAACTCGATATTCTTGACCACGATATTCTTGCAGTCGATATTTAAGTATCTCGATATTTTGCACTCGATATTAGTGCAAGTCGACATTTCCAACTCGATATTCTGACTCTTTACCACTGGGATTACACTAGTGATTGAATCAATGATACAACAAGGTATTTTGATTGAAGGTGAGAATGGGAAGTCCAAGTAACTCACACATTATGGGCTTGTAGAAGCCTAACTGTAAGTACTGCTTAGTGCAGGACATGAAAAAAATGAACATTTTTGTTATTCCCTGTTGTCCCATGGTACGGAATCCAGCTGTGATTTTAGTTCAAAATCCATGTGAAGCTGAGTGGTTCACTGTGATTGAATTGTGTCAGGCCTTTTTCTCTATTCCCTTGCATATGGACAGTCAGTACCTTTTCGCCTTCTGGTTCTAGAACCATGTTTTGGCATGGTGCCGAGTTCTACAGGGGTATACGGAAAGCCCTTTGATTTTTAAGCAGATCCTTAAGTATAATCTTAAATCCTTAATAATGCCCTGCAATTCAATCTAAGTGAAGTATATTGATGACCCACAGGTCACATCAGAAACACAATAAGCATGTAAACGAGACACAATTGCATTAATGAACCACCTAGCTGAGAATGGACATATAGGGGGCCGATTCCGATTCAGGCCGGAAAACGTACCGACCGACTCGGTACGGGAATTTAGTCCGACCGACACGTACCGGCGCTGCCCGATCCGCGTAGTACGATGCAATGCATGTAAGTAAGTAAGTAAGTAATGCTTTATTGTACATGGTTATTTAAAACCCTTACAATGTAAGCCGAAATTCAATTAATAAAACAAAGGTCAAATTCATACATATTAAGACAATAAATCCATAGGTAAAAAGCATAGTAAGACAGCAGCATCAAGGTTAAAGTAAAGTGTAAATTCCGTTAGACAGCCTATTTTGCAATGCAATAAGTTGATACTTGATGCCAGCTGAGTGGTAATGTAGTAAAATGCCGGTGCAATAAAAACATTTTAGAAAGTGCCACTTCAGTAAAAACACATTTCCATTAAAAAAAAAAGGAGATTAGTCATGTTGACAGTTCAGGATATCCCTGTAATGTGGTCATAGTTAATCAATGTAGTTCAAAGTAGCTGTTTGCTTTTCTGCACTGTCCTCCACCTAGTGAAAATCGAGACTTGGCGGGTGGCAACATGAGGTTTGGATAAAGATCAGAGGCCTAATTTATGGCCCGTCTGCTTGGATTGGACCAAAAGATGCAGCATGTTATTCGTCCTCACCAAATGACAGGAGCAGACTAGACCTTGGTGCATGCACTCTTTGAATCTCGATACTCAAGGGGGTGCGATTAAAAGCGGTGCATTGTTCCTGGGCGTTCGCAACAGATGGTTTTGTGAAGACTGGATGGTCCGTCTGTGGGGTCCATGCCCGGTTGCATCCTAGGTGGGCTGCTCGTATGTTCCTCTCTCTCAGTGCTACTGTTGTCTTTCCTGATGGTTGAAGCAGTAAACATTGGTGCCCGTCAGTTTCCCTGCCAGGGCCACTCTCTCCTAGAGTTGGTTTGTGGTCACTTCGGGGTATTTGGACGCACCTCATGCCGACATAATGCCACCTGTTTCTTTGCCAGTGCCAACTGGTGCTTGCTTTTTGAGAGTTAGAGTGGATTAATCCTCTCGTCCTTCGCGATGCTGCTAGGTTTTTGGCTATCCTTCATGCTTTTGAAGCGGGATTCCGCCGTTTCAAGGAGTTTAACCATTCGGCAGCTCAGTTGGATGTCGTCACCTTTGAAACAAGCCAGCACCGCTTGTCTGCAGGTCCGAATCTTGCGGTTGTTAAAAAGTGGCCTCAAGAGGGAGCGACGCTCTTGAGTAAGATTGCTGCAGATGGCGATGAGATGTACGGTGTTCTCTTTGCCGTTCCCGCAAAGTCGGCATTTTGTTGGTAACTGGGGGCGTAACCACGGTGGTAGGTGGCCCGCGGACGGCAGTAACCCTAGGCGAAATTTCAGGAACTTCTCTTTTGTCTTTTTGGAGAAGCCTATCTGTAGATAAGCTTGGGGCGAGGGCTTGATGTATGATTGAACTGTAAGCCAGCCGTGAGCACGCTCTATCAAGGCGGCTTTGTCCTGCAGCAATGATTCTTTTCGGACTGTCTTATTGACCACCTTTTTGAAGCCGGCTGGTGAGCCTGAGTGTTCCCATAATTGCCGTAAGCCAAGTTGATCGATGGCGGCCTCCAGGTACCGCCTTGCCGGGCAAGTTTCTTTATCCTGAAGTTCATTCCACAGGAGAGCATTTAATGTTTTCAGATCTCCCCTGCTTACTTTGTACCAGCTTTTTATGTAGGATCCTTTACGTGCCAGCTCTTCTTTTGATAGCCCAAATTCTAGTCTCATCTGAGCGGGCGATGTGTACCTCGGGAGGCCAAAGATCATGCGTAGCGCCTTTGCTACCGTTCCATCTACTGAAGCAGCGTCCCTCCCCCTCATTGCTTCGCTGCTGTAAGTGATGGCCAGGATTAATTTTGCCTGGATCACCTTTATGAGGGGTAATAGGCTTGGACCAGAGACCACGTTTTTTAGATTTCTAAGTGCCACCGCAACCATTAATCCTTTCCTTTTTATGGCGTCACATTGCGGCTTGAAGTTGCCCTTGCAATCTATGATAACCCCCAAATATCTATATTCACAGACCGTTTCCAGCTTCCTTGATGCCAAGATCCAGTTCCGTATTGTTTTCTTTTTGGAGAGATTAACGCACATAACTTTAGATTTTTCTTGGTTGATGCTAAGGGGCCGATTCCGATCTCGGTCGGAGGCGCACCCAACACCATTCGGTCGGGAAAAAAGCCATGCGAAAGCCTGTTTCCCGACCGATCCGTACAGCACACCGAACGAGTAAGTACGATGCGCCCAACAGCAAAGAATCCGGCCGAGCCGTACTCACCCAAACCAGGTCCTGTTCCCCGACCGAGGCGAATCCGGAAACGCCGAATCGAGTCGCAAGGAAGGAAAAATGCAGCCCCGTCCGCCCGGACAAGTACGATGCGCTTTCCGTACGCGCCGAACCCGTCGCTATGCACGGCACGTCAAAGCATCCGGGAGAGGCGCACATAAGCTCCGATTCGCGCCACAACATGATCCACGGCTCCGAGACGAACACGGCAGCGACGAGGACGAGCGGCGGCGACGAGGACGAGGCGAGCGGCGAGGACGACGCGAAGCAACGAGAAGGACGAACGACACGAACCAACCATGAATCCCTTCGTCCCGATCATACCAATATTCTACATTTACTACCGGAACAGGCACGGACGCGTACGGCGCAGAAGGTAAGCCAGACACCAACCACGAAACACATACAACACGTACACGACACATCACACACACACAGAGGGATGCAGAATATACTTACACCAGCAACAGCAGCACCATAGGGGCGGGATGCCCATCACCAATGCCACATATGCACACAGGGGCCTGAATGCGCACCACCACCCTCACCCAGGGGGGCAGGATGCCTACCACTACTACCACCCTCACCCAGGGGGGCAGGATGCCTACCACTACTACCACCCTCAGCCAGGGGGGCAGGATGCCTACCACTACTACCACCCTTAGCCAGGGGGGCAGGATGCCTACCACTACTACCACCCTTAGCCAGGGGGGCAGGATGCCTACCACTACTACCACCCTTAGCCAGGGGGCAGGATGCCTACCACGACTACCACCCTCACCCAGGGGGGCAGGATGCCTACCACTACTACCACCCTCACCCAGGGGGGCAGGATGCCTACCACTACTACCACCCTCAGCCAGGGGGGCAGGATGCCTACCACTACTACCACCCTTAGCCAGGGGGGCAGGATGCCTACCACTACTACCACCCTTAGCCAGGGGGCAGGATGCCCACCACTACTACCACCCTCACCCAGGGGGGCAGGATGCCTACCACTACTACCACCACCCTCACCCAGGGGGGGCAGGATGCCTACCACTACTACCACCCTAACCCAGGGGGGGCAGGATGCCTACCACTACTACCACCCTAACCCAGGGGGGCAGGATGCCTACCACTACTACCACCCTCACCCAGGGGGGCAGGATGCCTACCACTACTACCACCCTTAGCCAGGGGGGCAGGATGCCTACCACTACTACCACCCTTAGCCAGGGGGGCAGGATGCCTACCACTACTACCACCCTCACCCAGGGGGGCAGGATGCCTACCACTACTACCACCCTCACCCAGGGGGCAGGATGCCTACCACTAATACCACCCTTAGCCAGGGGGTAGGATGCCTACCACTACTACCACCCTCACCCAGGGGGGCAGGATGCTTACCACTACTACCACCCTCACCCAGGGGGGCAGGATGCCTACCACTACTACCACCCTCACCCAGGGGGGCAGGATGCCTACCACTACTACCACCCTTAGCCAGGGGGGCAGGATGCCTACCACTACTACCACCCTCAGCCAGGGGGGCAGGATGCCTACCACCACTACCACCCCCACCCATAGGATGGACAATGCATGACACAACCAGCACACCACAACCTAGGGAATGCAAGAAGAAGACATCCCCCCAACACCATGACAAGCGTGTGTAGACTGTGTCAAATGCCTACAACACCGAACATGACTTTGAACATACAATGTGACCCCCTAGCACATGTGCCACACAAATATGTGTGTGGTACCCACAATGCAAGCAGGCCATGACCATTGTGGCAATGTGGTCCACACCCCCATCATCACAGTGACCAAAATGTAAGTGTGGGGTCCATAGCTGCAGCACATTTTGAACATTGTGGCAATGGGGTCCAAACCCCCATCATCACAGTGACCAAAAGGTAAGTGTGGGGTCCATAGCTGCAGCACATTTTGAACATTGTGGCAATGGGGTCCAAACCCCCATCATCACAGTGACCAAAAGGTAAGTGTGGGGTCCATAGCTGCAGCACATTTTGAACATTGTGGCAATGGGGTCCAAACCCCCATCATCACAGTGACCAAAATGTAAGTGTGGTGTCCATAGCTGCAGCACATTTTGAACATTGTGGCAATGGGGTCCAAACCCCCATCATCACAGTGACCAAAAGGTAAGTGTGGGGTCCATAGCTGCAGCACATTTTGAACATTGTGGCAATGGGGTCCAAACCCCCATCATCACAGTGACCAAAAGGTAAGTGTTGACAAAGTAAGAGGTGCAACTGCCAAACTGCATGGATGATTCCTGGTCACAGAACAACAAACACATCAGTGGCAAAGTAGTGTATGTGTCCCATTGCAACATAAATTGGGGGAGCCAAATCCTGCAGTGCAAATAAGACATAACTTTGGCCATGTGCAGACAAACAACACCCATGGGGGCTGACACCGTCAACAATCATCAATGACACAATGACAGAAGTGACCATCCGAATGCAGACCCACATATTTGCACCAATGGGCACACACATGCAGATACCCTGTGGAGACTGCAGATGTGAGGTGAACAGATACCATACCATGGCAGCAATGGGACACACAAACCATGATCATTGTGCTGACCGATGACCTAGGAGTCCCAGGGACAGCAGGGAAACCCACCAAACTACATACAGCCAATGGCACACCCAAGATATGCCAATGCAGTGGTGCAGATGTACAAACACAAACAGGCAGACCCACCCTGCACATCATACACAACAGGTGAGGGTGGGGGTGCCAGTGTCCCCAGGCAACCACACAACACATGAGGAGACATGAATACCAATCATACAGATGTGCATACAGTGCCACACAAAGGTAACTCATGGATCCAAATTCCCTATGTGGGCAAGCAGGCATTGTCAGATGAGAGGGAGCACAAATCACACATGTCACACAGGCACGTAGGGACAGCAACTGACACAGCAAGACACAGACACACCACAGCACCACCCCCAGGGCCCCCACAATGTGGTGACCCTGGGCTGCATTACAATCCCACTGTGATGACAAAGCTAAATGTGGTTCACACTGTGAACCACAGTCATGTGTACTGAGCAACTAACTACCATCACACCTACACAAGCACAAATCAAACAGCATGGCCAGTGAGCCAAGGCCAACATGGAGGCAGGGGCCTAGCCGGGCAACAACTCTCATCTGCACACACTCAACACCACACCCCTCGACCTCCAACAATGTGCAGCAGTGAAGCACACATGCACTGGTGACATTGCACATGCACCCATGACTATTCCAGGGTGGTGGGTGGGAACCAAGGTGCAGAAACACATCACACATGGACACTCAACAAGACTCCTGAATGTCTGACACACTGCACACTATGCCGTACATGGACATGACGGCAATACCACACCAACCAATGGGATCACAGCCACAGTCACACACCAATGAAGAAGCCAAGGTCACCCACAAAGAACACACATAGACAACAACCAACATTGCAGCCCGGAACCTGAGGAGTGCCAGCAGTCACACACACAACGTGTCACAATCACTGAAAGATAACACAAACTGGAAATCACATGACAGGGGCAAACAACAAGTGCCAAGGGGAAACCTGACTGTGACCCAGCTGCGTCTGCACACAAACTCAGCCCTGACAGCAAGCACACCTATGGGTGACACCCTGATGACCAGTAATGTGCCATGCACCCACATCACAGAGAATCCAGGGAGAAGACTTGGGGGGAACATAGGTCAACTCAGCAAGCATCACAAACAGGTACAACACTAGGGATCACAGCATGCACAGCTAAACGGAAGTGAACACACAGACATGCACATACAACACACACCTTGGGCGCAGGCAATGTCACAGGAGTACACACTGCCATGAGGGGACTCCACTCCTGTGTGAGGACAGCTGTGCCATATGTTGCCTCAGTAGGGCCCCACCATGTCAGCTGAGCACTTGGTCACACAATCAACAATTAGCACCAAATGAGGGCTCCCGTCACATCAGCCTGGTCATGGAAGTGCCAACGGAATCATCAGCACAGATCCAACACACTTGTATAGCAATGTTGCACTGACAACACAGATGAGTCCTTCCCCATTGATGCCCAAATCTGCATGTCCAGTGGAGATGGCCACATGGTCAGGGAAGTAGACGAATAGAACAATGGCAGGCACAACAGATGTGCAGGGGTGGAAGCCACAGATGTGAAATTGCCAATCTAAGTAGGAAATCCCATTGCCAAATACTGAACACATGACACCCTCAGATGGTGCTATGGATGACATGGATACACCACAGGATAGGACACATTCCCCCTGGACCACATGGGTTCCTGCACAGTAACACTTCATTATCATGAGACCAAATGTCACCATCACTGCAGCAAGGGCATGGTTAGCATCATCAACATCATGTACATCAGAAGCAAAAGCACTAGAGAACAGAAAGTTGCTTTATTCAGCATATGTGGCATTAAAAGGAGAAGTCCAGTAGAACATAAACAAAGGCCAATGGCCAGTCCATCAACAAAGTCACAAGTGGGTGACAGTGGCAGATGCCACCCTACACATGCCTGCACAAAACCAGGGACAATCCACTAGGAGGGGCAACCGGGGGGTAGGCCAGGCACCGCAGGGACAGGATCAGGGCTCACCAGGAGGAAGCAGGGAAGGGGTGGTGGGTGCTGGAGAGCCACTGACAACTGCAGTGGAGGTGTCTGACATGGTGTGTGCCGGCACAACTGGGGGGCATGGCTCAGATGTTGTGGGTGCCGGCACGACTGCAGTGGACCCTGCAGATGGAGTGGACAGGTCCGCCACTGCAGTGCCCAAGTCAGACAGGGTGGTAGTGGACTCCACTGCAGTGCCTACCACCAGGGGAGGAGAATGGGGAACAGGCAAGGTGGGCTGGACAGAGGGGAGGACACCCTCACCACATCAGTGGCACAGACAAGCGCAGCGGGGGTGTTGTTCCGGGAGAGCAAGTGGCAGGGGGAGAAGGCCGGAGCCTCTTGGGGATGGTATATCTGTGGGTGGGGGAACCTGGGGCAGGGTGTGGTGGGGGCACCTGTGGAGTGGGGGCCTGAGGGATGGAGGAAGGAGACCTGGTGCTTGAGCTGCAGGGCGGCGGCGGTGTCTTGCTCTTAGCACTCCGGGGGGACTTGCGGGTGGGGGCCTCAGTCTGTCTGCGCCTGGGGGAGGGTGTCCGGGGGTGAGGGGCACTCTGCTCCGTGTGGGGGGGCTTCCTCTTCCCCCTGGATGCTGGGGCAGCTGGATCGGAGGGGAAGAGGCCGAGGTCACTGAGGAAGAGGCGCTGGGTCTTTGGGGTTGCAGGTGAGGCAAGGAAGGGTGCTTTGGAGGGAGAGGCAACTGAGGACTGCGCAGTGCCCATGGATGCGTGTGTGTGTACCAGGGCCCCATCCCCTGTGAGTCTGGTTTCAGTCCCCTGACTGTGCGTGCATGTGTGTTTAGTTTGTGGCGTGTGTGTCTGTGTGCTGGACGTGTGTGTGCTGGTGTGTGCCTGTGCCGGTGTGTGTGTGCTTGGGACGGGTAAGGTGCTGGGGAGTGTGGATGGAGCAGAGGCAGGAGGGGTGAGGGACTGTCTGAGGAGGGACACTGCTGCCATCAGGGAGGAGTTCATGGACCTGTTGCCCCTCTGTAGGTCAGACATGCCCGATGAGATGCCCTCCATGAACGACACCAGCTGAGTCAACAGTGCGGTGTGCGCATGGAGGACACTCAGCATGGCTGTCTGCCCTACATGGAGCTGGCGAAGGAGGTACACAGACTCCTCACTCAGGGCAGCAGGGGACACAGGGGCAGGGGGTGCGGTGCCTGGGCCAAAGGAGACACGCTCCCGAACATGGGAGCCTCCACGGACCTGGGGAATGGGAGCCGATGGGAGGGCGGTGGTGGTGCTGGTGGTGGCGGGGACAGCAACACTAGCTGGCGTGTGGTGGCTGCTGACACCCGCCTCTACAAGGGAGTCATCCTCCGAGTTGCTCTGGTCCTCAGCTGAGGTGGATGGTGCTGAGGACTCCTCGGTGTGGCTCCCCTCGCCCTCCGTGCCACTGGGTCCCTCCGACCACTCCTCGGCTGCTGACCCAGTCTGGCTCTCTGGCTCCTCCTGGTCCGTGGAGCTGTCCCCTTCCGTGGCCGTGGATGTATCTGCAAACAATGGGGAAACAGACAGACATCAGTCACCTGCACCAAACGCACACACCACTGTGAGCACAGCACATTACAGAGCAAGCCCTGGCATCATTAGTTGTACATTGCTAAAAGTGCCCTAACTGAACAGGAGAAGCCAATTGTCAGTCTGATGCCAAGCATGGCACTCACATCCCACATGGCCTTGCACCAATCTGTCTGGTGTCTGTTGGATTGCAACACCCCAGTGAGGACACATGCACCAAGTACACAGTAGTTGGACAGTGCAGAGGACACGGTGTAGCATGTGGACATGCACACATCACAGCTCTTGCCACTGAGTCAGTACAGGTTTCCGGATGAAAGGGATGCCCAGAGTCAAATAGGAAATGCATGTGATGCATACCAGCGACAGACACCATGATGCACCCATGTCCTGATAGCCAGCGCCACTATGGTGTGCATGTAGCACATGTCACTCCCCTGCAGGACCACCAATAAGTTGACACATGCCATGGCAGAGGCATGACTGCTAAGTCATACATCACTGTCTCAGTGATGTATGACTTGGCAGCCAGACAACAACACTATGCACTGTGTCACAATAGTAGGTCATGGGGAATGCAAGTCCTGGAGCTGCACAAGTGCACATGTACATCCACCACACAACACATCATCTTAACCCTCATCTGTCCAGGTCACACCTATTGGACATATGGGAGACCTGTGACACTACCCTTGGAACCTGAGCCCCTCACAATTTGCTGTGAATGGGGAACAGCTGCCTGAACTTCACATTCGCATACCCCAGTCTGCACGTGCAGCTGATCAAACACCTATGTGACACACAAGTATCGTCTCCTATGGTCACATCTCCAGGGGCATGCTGAGCCCCTACCAAGAAACACCCCAGCAGTCCTGGCAACTAATCCACAGCACACTGACACAGAGGCAGACACCTGAGGGGTCAAATCACTGTGCACAATGTGTCAGCTGATACACGGGAGTGGGAGTACAGAGTGCATTGCATGGCCTGGAGTAGGCATGACTGTCCTGCTCCACATGAATGAGGGATGTGCCCTGGACAGTGGATAGCTGGCCATGTATGTGTGACACACGTAATCTGCACACTCCTGGGGCCCAAACATTGTTCCCACCCGCTGCATGGGCGTGTGCCACATACCCCAGGCACATGTGGTGGCTCAGCTCAGCAAGTGGACCGCATATCAAAGCAACACGCAGATCACATGTCCAAACCCAGGCGTTGTGTGAACAATGGACCCACCCATGATGCCCACAACAGAGTTAGGGAAACAGATGCTGTCCCCCACCTTTAGTGAAGCAAACTGCAAGGACACAGTCCCAAGTGACACAATTCCCTGAATGTAAGGGCCACACCTGGGTATCAGATGAGCAGTGGGCAGTGCACAATAGAGGGACATGGCTCCTGGACAACATGACTGCTGCACTGTGGCAGTTGAACCAGGCCAGAGGAGGGCACAAAGCATGTAATACAGAGTTCACAGTGCAGTCTTTGACTCACCCCCTCCTTGCTGCTGTCTGGCCTTCAGCTGCCCATCCAGGTCTGGAAACACCACCGCCAGGATCTGGAGCATGTGGGGGGTCAGGGTCCGTGTTCCGCCCCTCCTGCGAGGAGGCGACAGCTTCAGCTGGACCCGTGCAATCCTCCGGGTCCAGCCCCGAAGGTCCTGCCACCTCTTCTGGCAGTTGCGGATCCGGCGCTTGTAGACCCCCACGGACCGGACAGCCCGGACGATGTCCTTCCAGATTTCCTGCTTCCGATGGGCATTAACCTGTCAGGATGACAAAGTGAAAAGGCCATTACCACACATGCAACATATCCGTGCATGACACAGTTGTATATACATGTCTCAATCACAGGGGCACATGATGTACACAGGCAGTGCAAAGCTGACCATGGACAGTTTGCCAGACGTCACTACATGGTATCATTGCATGGGAAGTAAAACCATGTTCAAATGCACTGTCACTGCACCATACCTGTCCAGTGCAAGTCACTACACACTATGGGGGGTGACAGCTACTCAGTGAGCCTGCTAGCCAGTGGCGTGCAGACTCTCAGCCTTGCTAGTCACACAAAATGCACATTCAGAAAGGCAGTGCACAGAACACTCACCTGCTCCCCTGGTGTCCCATACAGCTTGCTGTACTGTGGAAGTAGGCTGTCCAGCAGGGCCTGGTTCTCTTCAAGGCTGAAGGCTGGGGCTCTCTCCACAGTACGTGCCATTGCAGGGTCCAGAGGGGCAGAGACAGCAGCAGTGCAGTGGCAGATGTCATCCTGGAGCATGTAGTGCAGGCAAGTGAGCTCTCAGGGGAATAGCCAGCAATATATATGTGCTGGAGAGGCAGATACTGTCCCTTGTGTCCAAAGTGATAGGTCCAAGTCGTTTGCATCTTCTGAATCTGGCCAATCCATGGAATAGCAGCACCAAAACACGCCCACAGCATCCTTCAAATCTTCAACTTCATGACATACATGATTTTGCAACATTGTTGTGGGTGACCAACTAAATTTACAGCAACCGACTCGTTCGAAATTCGAAAACGCGTCCGTTGCCAGGCAAGCCCATTGTCAATGGGTGCGCACCGATCGGTCCATTGCGGTACAACGCGCACAGGAGTACAACGCGTACCCGCACACATTGAATGCAATGGGCCGGCCGGAGGCACCGATCGGTCCATTGCAGTACAACGCGCACAGGGGTACAACGCGTACCCGCACACATTGAATGCAATGGGCCGGCCGGAGGCACCGATCGGTCCATTGCAGTACAACGCGCACAGGGGTACAACGCGTACCCGCACACAGTGAATGCAATGGGCCGGCCGGAGGCACCGATCGGTCCATTGCAGTACAACGCGCACAGGGGTACAACGCGTACCCGCACACATTGAATGCAATGGGCCGGCCGGAGGCACCGATTGGTCCATTGCAGTTCAACGTGCACAGGGGTACAACGCGTACCCGCACACATTGAATGCAATGGGCCGGCCGGAGGCACCGATCGGTCCATTGCAGTACAACGCGCACAGGGGTACAACGCGTACCCGCACACATTGAATGCAATGGGCCGGCCGGAGGCACCGATCGGTCCATTGCAGTACAACGCGCACAGGGGTCCAACGCGTACCCGCACACATTGAATGCAATGGGCCGGCAGGAGGCACCGATCGGTCCATTGCAGTACAACGCGCACAGTGGTCCAACGCGTACCCGCACACATTGAATGCAATGGGCCGGCCGGAGGCACCGATCGGTCCATTGCAGTACAACACATCACTGTACATGTGACTGGCATATGTCAGCATGCCTGTCTCAGATGGACATATGCCAGCCACAGATAGCTCCCAGGGAGTGAGGGGCACACCTACATCACGACAGCCTGTCCAAACTTTATCATAAGGCATGTAAGGCTGCATTTCCTATTGTGTGTATGTTGGTGTACATGTTGTCCTGTGGGTGTCACCTGTGGGCAGCCACCCCCAGGCTGTGCACGTGTTCATGGGGACAGGATCCTGGGTGTTACGTGTACATGACCACTGTGATGTGCAACTGTTCATATCTGTGCATGTGCCATGGTCACATTTCACAGTGGTGTATGTGTATGTCATGTCACATACCCCGTGAGTCCCATGTGGGACGGTATGTTTGAGCCAGGGTGTCCCAGTGGCACAATAGTGATGGTCCTCCACAGTCTTTGTGCATGTAGTGTTTACAATGTCTCTGATTTCATGTGCACAATGGGAGACAGTCTCCACATCCACGTTGTGTGTGCATGGACTCTGATGTTGTGCGTGTGTGTGTCACAGACGTCCATGTCTGTCCTGCCGTGGCAAGTGGGGCCACTACCTGTGGGGGTCATGGTTGTTTTGCTGTGGTGTATACATGATACTCCATGTAATGCCAGTGTCCATGTGGCATTACAGGGTCCCTGGGAATGTACCTGTCGTTGAGCTGTGGTGCCTGGGGCACACCTGTCCTCACATGTCACTGTGGGGGGTTATTGTGACAGGGCAGCAGGAGATGGGAACTGTGACACGGCCTCATGATATCCAATGGGCCAACCTGGGACTAATTGATGCCACCTGTTGGACCGTGTTGACAGATGTTGGCCATGTATGTACCATACATGTCCTTCCGGTACTGCACACTTCATGTAGTTGTGCCTCATAATGATGTATGTTGGGATCTTGAGTGTGTTCAATGCCGCATATGTGGGGTGACTGACAATCTTGCTTACTTCTCCTCTGCACTGCAGGGCTCCTGCTGTCCATCGACCATTCCCAGACCTGGCAACGATGGTGGAACGGGACAGCATCCGACGGTACCGCTTCACCAGGCAGCTGATTGAGGATTTGGCAGTGCAGTTGTCCCCACATTTGCAGCCTGGCCGGCCGTATCCTACAGCGCTGACCCCCAAGGTGAAGGTGATGGCAGCCCTACACTTCTTTGCCACTGGTACCTTCCAACATACTGTGGCGACTGCTGGTGGGATGTCACAGACCATGTTCAGCCGTGTGCTCCGTGATGTTTTGGCGGCAATGTTGCTCTTCCTGAACCGGTACATCTATTTCCCTAGACTGCGACGACTCACTGACGTGAAGAGTGACTTTTATGCCCTGGGGAGGATGCCGCATGTCATTGGCTCCATTGATGGGACACATGTGGCTTTGGTACCACCACAGGCCCAGGAGCAGGCCTACAGGAACCGCAAGCACTACCACTCGGTCAATGCACTGGTGGTGTGTCTTGCAGACATGACCATCACACACGTGTGTGCCCGTTTCCCTGGTTCAGCACACGATGCCTTTGTGATGAGGAGTAGTCGCATCCCCAGGATGATGGCACAGATGCAGAACCAGCGTGCCTGGCTTGTCGGTGTGTACTGACTTTGTGCCATTGTGTGTGATCTGATCTGTAGTATTCCGCCCACTTTTCCAAGTCAGCTAATGTGCACTTGTCTGTCCGTAGGTGACTCGGGATACCCCAACATGCCGTGGTTGCTGACACCCCTCAGGAACCCTGTGACACCAGCCCAGATGCGCTACAATGAGGCACATGGTCGGACCAGGAGAGTGATTGAGCGGACCTTTGGTCTCCTGAAGAGCTGCTTCCGCTGCCTGGACAAGACCGGAGGGTCCCTCCAATATGCCCCTGCGAAAGTGTGCAAGATTATCATCGTCTGCTGCATGCTCCACAACCTGGCAGTGCGGAAGGAGTTGCCTCTCATCCAGGATGACAATGACCAACATCCGCCACCTGTGGAGGATCCTGGCCTGGACCACGATGCCAGTGACGATGATGATGATGATGGTGATGGTGATGTCCGCACACAGCTCATCACCAACTTCTTTAGCTGAATGTGAGTATCCTGAGGTGTCATGTCAATGATGTGAGTTGGCATGATGTGTGGGTGGTGCTCTGGTGCTGTTGGAGTGTGTCCATGGGCTACTTGACTGGATGTGTGTTGCGATGTGTGGTGACAGGTGGGCTGTACTCCCCAACAGTGTTGACATGCTAACTTGGTTCTGGGTGGGTATCTTGTAACATGTATTGTGCATGAGTTTTGCTGTTCTGTCCTGTACTCCATTGCTTTTGACTGTGTGTCATTTCTGTCCTTCACAGGGTACTTTCAGATTCGTTTGGTCAACTGTGTCCACCGACGACGTAATTGCACATCCAGGCTGGTAGCTGTTGTGTCCCTACAGGTGATGTGCGCCACACCCATGGACTTCCTTCCGTCTACAGTTGTTGACTGTGTGCCCGCTGCCAGGTGGGATTACCTTGCATCTGTAGTGGTTACGGCATGTTGCAACTGTGTAATAAACCTGTGCTCCACTTTGTGATGTGCGTTGTCTGTGGTCACACATTTGACTGCCATTTGCTTACTGCACCTGTGGGCTACTTGACTACAACTGGGAATGGGTGTGGTGTCTGTGCATTGCACCGTCTTCCCTGGCAACATCAGTGTAGGCAATGAGTCAGATGGCCTAGGTGTGTATGTGTTGTGTAGCCCTGGTGGTGTGTCTCCCTCATGTGTGTCACGTTGCCTGTACTCACATGCCTGTGTTGTCCTTGCTGTTGCAGTTCGCATACACAGTGTAATTTTGCAGTTCATCATCCCCATAACAGCACCCACGTTGGAATCACGACAGAGGCAAGTATGGTGTATTAGTGTGTTTATTGTGATACATTTGTGTTAATAGTGCATGGGATGGGTAGTGCTGTACATAAATCTTGCAATCCCAAGTTCCTAGGTGAATTGAAAGTCCTGGTAGACAGGATCCCCAGTATCGGGGCCACAGTTGTCTGACACATTGGTCCAACTTGTACTCCCCATGCAATGTGTGGGAGTAGTGTTGCCGTCAACAGGGTGAACAGTCTGTGCACAAAGGCGAACATCCAGAACAGGTTCAGGCTTCCTGGGAGTTGCGCTTGGCCATCGGCCTCTCACTTTTCCCTCCTCGGACGACCCCTCTTCTTGGGGGGGGCCCCTCAAGTACAGGCTGCTGCGGTGCAGGGGACTCTCCGCCAGAGTCCTCCTCCCTCCCTGTGGCAGTTGCAGTTTGTTCGGCACCAGATGTTGTTGGCACACAGGGAGGTGTGGACTGGTTGCTGTTCATCTGGCGGAGGCATTGTAAAATGTCCCTGTGCACCGCCGTCATCTCATTCAGTGCATCCCACTTGGACTCCACGCGGGACATGTGTGAGTCCACACGGGACATGTGTGACTCCACGTGGGACATGTGGGAGTCCAAGCGGGCATGATGGGCAGCCTGCTGCTGTTTCATGTCTCTGAGGAGCCCCACTACCTGGCTGAGCTCTCCGGTGCTGGACTGGTACGCATCAGCTATGCGTACCAGTTGTGGGTCATCATGCACATCAGCAACGTCTGCAAGCAGCGACCTCTGTCTCCCACCCCTCCCACCACCCCTGCTGACATGTGCAGTGGCACGCACAGATAACCCTGGTCCACCTTGGGGGTTAGTGGTGGTGGTGGTGTCCATGGCCCCAGGTTGGTCCAGGGTCCCTGTGCTGGTGTTGCTCCTTGTTCTGTCCATGTCGGCAGGGATGGTATTCGCGGTGACAGTCGTTGGAGGGGTGGGTGCAGGGGGTGCAGCTGGTGGTCCTGCTGCTGCTGCAGCTGGTGGTCCTGCTGGTGCTGCATGTTGACTTGCACCGGATGTGCCAGGTTGTTCTTCATCGTCCGAGGAGGACAGAGGCTGTACGACGCCAGTGAGCTCGGCATCCTCTTGAGCCTGGGACTGGGACTCCTCAGCGTCTGCTGCTGTGTCCCCATCATCACCTGCTTTTGGGAGATACAAACAATGTGTGTTATGTTTCTGCAGGCATCAATGGTTGACACACATGACAGTTGTGACTGTGCCTCTGGGTGCGGGCCTGTACATTGCATTGTCCTAAGTCGTCACAGTCAGGGGTTGATATTGGTGTGGCACATTGTCCTGCATTATTTGGGCATGTCTATGTATTTTCTG